>OY731404.1:14565434-14662994 GCA_963425845.1 Sphenostylis stenocarpa | reverse complement strand
GAAATAATCGATCATAATATAAAATAATCGATTATTTTAATACGTGAACAGTAAAGAGTGCTAGTTGTCTAAATAATCTTCCAGATGTACTATTTTGGGAAATATTTTTAAAAATAGTATTATTTATGAAAAAAAGTCTCATTTTGGTCAATAATCATCATTTAAACCATCTATTTCACCATTTTGATCATGGCTCGAATATCATTTGATAAGACTCAAAATAATGAACAATAAGCATATTACTCAATCCAAACATTCAACCTACATTCATACATGTAAAATATCAATAAATTCTAATGACATGTTTAACATGTTTCTACCATCGTAACAACACAAAAAAACAAACACTTCTACTTAACATATTCCTATCACAAATTATCTTTGAATATTAACTCTCTTTACTATTTTAAATCTCTTTTTAAGTAATTTTGTAGCCTAGCATACTCCCACTATAACTTGGCTAGCATTTCAACATCAAGAATATTTCAAGTTATAGATCGTTCTCTATCTCCCTGAACTTAGAAACTTCCAAGAAATTATTTATAATAACTTATCCAAATTCAAGCTTTTATCAAGTTGAATCTTCTACACCTTTTTCTCCTCTATACCGCTCACTAATATGAGTCCTTGTAGAACTTCAATACTTGAATTTTTTCAAAGAATATAAAGAGTTTTAAATTCCAAATATATAAATATTTGAAGTTATTAAACGAACAATTTAATCTTCTATGTATAAAGTTTTGAAATTAAATAAATATTATTTTCATAAAATTTATATCCTTACACTAGTAAATAAATAACAACTAATATATATATATATATATATATATATATATATATATATATATATTCTCAAATTCATCACTTTAATCTATGCACTTCGCTAGGATCATTCTATTGTTCTCTTCTAGAGAAATATGTTGCGTTCATCAAAGTATTGAATTATTGGCAAGCATACCAAAATTATCAATCGCAGTATAGTATTTCGATTACATAAAAGTCGATCCTACGAGGAATGGTTTCAATGGAAATTCTAAATTATATGCTTACTAAGTGAATTAAAACAACTTGGACTAAGTGCATTAAAACAACTTGGGTTTTGCATAAAGAGTTTAATTGAAATTAAATGACAAAGAACTGTAAATTGTTGAGAAAAGATCAATTAAAGGCACTTAGGATTGGCTTCCTTCCTTATTTCTCTTTTGTAATGGTTATGTCAATTAAGAACGCCAATTAACCTAACAATGTTGATGTCACCTACTCAAATTATCCATGTTGATTCCTCACACATGAATTCATAAGAAAACCTAATAAATGTTGATTCCTCACACAATTAAGAGATTTTCCAGCATTAGGTTTAGGGTGTTAAGCAATTGATACATTTATTCCATTCTTGGAAATTAAAATAACAAATATTCTTATCGTGATCTAGGATTCAAGATATATTTTCCAATCATATCCCAAACATCAAGAATAAATCATTCCAAAGCACAAAGGATAAGAATAACAACATCAAAATATAGATTAATATCTCAAAATATCACCATGATACAAACGAGTTCAAAGGAAGTGCACCAAATCCCAAGAGAATGAAGTTAGTCACTCATGTTGGCCATTACAATGCTCCCAATGAGGAAGAAGTGAAGAGTTGATGAAGATTGGACGAAACCCTAGTAGTAGTCGCGCCTCTTCTCCCCAAAACTGCTTCCTTTTCTCAAAATACATCTTATCTTTTTATAGAAAAAATTAGGTCTCGCGTCTTTCGCTCAAGCGAAAGTTTCCTATTTTCGCTCAAGCGACAAAACGCTCGCTTGAGCGAGTGAACTACAGAGGAGAATAACTAACATTTGCTCAAGCGAATTTTCTTGCGCTTGAGAGACTGAATTCCAGAGAAGAATAACTGATATTCGCTCAAGCGAGAGTCCATCTCGCTCGAGCGACTTCCATGCTGAAAATATTCTTCCTTCTTCCAGTTGTACTCCAATTATTATGTTCCTTACTCTTGTATCAAGGTATTCTCAAATTCATCCTATATTGAGAGAAAAATAGATTAGAATTAACATAAGTTAAGTGGTTTCATAATAATTCAAGGCATAATTATAACAACTTTTTACCACTTAACAACTCCCCCCAACCTAGAATTTTGCTTGTCCCAAGCAAAGTAATTTTTCCAAAACAAAACCATCACCTATTATCACTTTCTCTTCCAGAACCACAACATAAAAAAATTTCAGATGTGATGCTCACAACTCCAAATGAAAATAGAATACATAAGCATTCAAGTTATAGAAATTAATAAAGGAAAATAAATCATCAACTATTCTCAGAGAAGCATGATCTCTCACATCTCACAGGTAAGTGTTTATCTCATTCAATCACTTCATTTAGACAATCCAGTATTGATAGTCATCTTCAAGCAATCAACATTTGTTAAGCAAGACTTAAATCAAAAGGTCTTTTGAGGCTTGTAATGGGGCTGGGCTGAGAAAGAATCATTGGTTTTTCTGGGATATACAAAAGTATTTGACAAATTCAACTCATATGAATGATTCTTGTTTAATATTTCCCCAAGTCGGGTTTCAAACTTCATGCTTTTGTCCCTAACATAATGATAGTGAGTTAATAATCTCACAAGTTATTATCCCCCCTTGAACTTTTTTTTTTTTCTTTTCTCATGCTTTTGCATTTATCCTTTCTGGCTTTGACACAATTTTTAAGCTTTGCTTTTCCTTTTCCTTTTTGTTTACAATACACCCCAATAATACCTGTAGGAGTACAATAGTAATACCTAACAATAGGAAAAATAAAAAACATTCATACTCATTTCCTTAGTCAAATATAGGAAGGTAGATAAATAATTTTTATGCTCAGGGGTTCTGTTTAAGAAACAATATTGTTTTTGGCTCAGAAGGGGTTCAAATGGATATCCTATAACTAATGCAGGGTTGGCTATTTGGCTCTGGGTTATATTTACTACAAAGAAAAAAATGTCTTTATCATTTTCAAGACTCACTAACACGCAATCACATCAAAGAATCAATACCAGTTATCATCACAAAGTGTTGACACTCAATTTATCTGTTTGTGGTTCACTTCTCGCTTGGGTTTTTGGCTAACTTCTCTGATTCAGTTAATTCCTACTTCTCCCCGTCAATTCCTTTTTCACTATCATACTCAATATCCCAAAATCACTTGTTATTGGAACAATCAAAATGGTTTTCTTCAAGTTCCAGATTTGAATTGGACAATAAACAATAATTTCATAATTGGCTCTAATCCAAATTGTATGGGACAACAATTTAATCACATCAATTTAAACATTCATCACATTAAATGTCAATTCAGAATATTCAAAACAAAACAACTTAAAACAAATTAAAACAAAAAACTTAAAACATCAAATTCACCAAATCACATAAACACACCAAAATAACAAAAATCACTTAAAAATAAAATTTTCTCCCTCTTAATCTTCTTCTTCTCTTTCTTCTTCTTCATCTTCTTCTTGCGATTCCTCCTCTTTTTGTTGTGCACCAGCTGCACCTTCACCCCCTCTTGGAAAATAGGGATTGTCCCTAGGCCATTGAAGTAAAGCATCGAATTCCTGTGGTGACGTCCACTACATACTTGGAGCAATTTGCAAAGACAAGTTATAAAAATTTTCATTAATGATGCATTGACCCCTATGGGTCGCTAATTGTTGTAATGTTAAATGCTCCATGTATTGCATCATTCTCTGAAAGTCTGGCTACTGAGGTGGTGGAGATGGCTACCGGGCTCTTCTTGGCCGGTGTGGTTCCTGTGTCAATGGCTGTGGCTCCCCATCTGCAAGGTTCACACAATTTCGCTCAATAAATCTTCTATTAATGGGTGGTCGAATGTTCAGTGATGGGTTGAATTCCATACCATGGGTTGCACAAAGAGCTGTTATGAGAGCAGGAAATCCAAGAGTCTTCGCTTGCTCTGCTCGTCGCCCGCTTTTCAAAACCATAAACTGATAAATTTCCTCTGAAATAATCACGGTGACGTCAATCATAGTTTCATCCAGAATGCTCTTGATAATATGACACCTGGGCATATTCAGATTTGAACTATGCTTGATGGATACAATGTTGGCCAGCAGGAATGAAGTCCAGATCTGAGTTAAGGTGGTCATGTTGGCCCTTAATATTCTTAAGGTCTTCCCAGCATGGTTTACCTCAAAGTTCCTCCCAGGTAAGCACAGGGCTCTTGCAACGTCATCATCCCTAAAGTGCATCTCAGTTAGACGCCTGCTTTTCCGGATGACTTGGAAGTCATAAATATGGCCTTCCTCCAGAAAGAGCAGATTTTCAAGATCATTAATTGCATTCCTATCATATGGAACCCACCAGCCTCTCACTTTGGAACGTGCCTGGAATGGCTCACCTTCAACTAGGCAAGTGTTGGCGTAAAACTCCTTTACAATCTCAGGATCATACTTTGGCATTGGGAGCGCCAATTGCCTCCAATTCTGGCGGGTTAATTCATTGTTGAATTCTGGGTACTCGCCTTCATTCAATTCTACTCTTCTTTCTGGGATAAAGGTCCAGTTCTGAATTCTCTCAAATCTCGCCTGCCTCTTAGCATCCCTAAATCTTCTTCTATCTATTTGAATGCTTGCAGACTCAGTCCTTGGCCTTTTTCCAGTAGCCCTGGATGATGAAGCCCCTTTTGAATCTCTTCTTGGACCCATCTCTAACATCATAACCATCAAAATTAGCAAAACATACCATAAGTCATATATAAGCATTTTATCAAACACCTGATATGCATCTTATTATAGAATCCTTAAACTCTATTTTCTTGATATGTATTCCTTTCCCCTAACATGACTAATTCAATCATATGTATATGCAAACTAATTATCCTCTAAAACTCAATTCATTCCTTTTTGAGGCATTTTAACAAACACCTGGTATGCAGCAGAATTTTCAAATCCTAAATATGCATTCAATTCAATCAATCCAGCCATAGTCGAAATAAATTACTCCACAATCAGACAATTCACCAATAAAAGAGTTAAAAACATACCTTGATTGCAGAATATAGGGAAAATCGCATAAATGCAGAAAGTTGGTATGAACAGTGCACACAACTTGAAATTCTTGGATTTTAATCAGTACAAACTCTGTAAATCTACTTAGAGTAGTTAGAAAAGTGTTTTGAAGTTCGAATTTAGGTGCACAAAGTTGAAAATTTGATACAGAGTGAGTTGAGAGACCTTGGGTTTGAAATAGAGATGTTGAAAAGTGAAAAAAGTGACCCTAGCTCGCATTTTTAAAACAAAATCTAGGTACTTTCGCTCAAGCGAAATTCAAATCACCTAAGATTCGCTTGAGCGAATCAAAACAGAGAGAAACAATGTACATTCGCTCAAGCGAAAAGTTTGTCGCTTGAGCGAATCTCTTTGGATTTTAACTGAAAACATGATGCTCAAATTTATTCAATGCTAATTTAGCAACCCAAAAGTTTTCACACAAATCAAGTCAACATTGTTCAACATTGTTCATACTCAAATGATAATGTAATAAAATTTAAAATTTTCAAAATAAAAGAAAATAATTCCAAAACACAGGGTTTCCTCCCAGGAGCGCTTGTTTAATGTCTTCAGTTCGACGCCTGTTTATCTTATGGTTCATCTAAGTAAGTGATGAAGTGAAGCTGGTCCACTACACCTCCCATATATGCCTTAATTCTTTGCCCATTGACTGTCCATATTCTTCCTGTTGCTGAATCTTCTAATTCCACAGCACCATAAGGCCTAACTGATCTTACCACGAATGGACCTGACCATTTGGATTTTAGTTTCCCAGGAAAAAGTTTTAATCTTGAATTAAACAGTAATACAGACTGGCCTGGATGAAAATCTCTTTTCAAAATTTTCCTATCATGATATGCCTTAACTTTCTCCTTGTATAACTTGGATGATTCATATGCATTAAGTCTCATTTCTTCTAATTCATGCATCTGAATTTTTCTTTGCTCTGCTGAAGCTTTTGGATAAAAATTTAAAAATTTCAAAGCCCAATATGCTTTATGCTCCATTTCCACTGGAAGATGACATGACTTACCATAGACAAGTTAAAAGGGAGATAACCCAGTAGGAACTTTATATGCAGTCCTATAAGCCCAAAGCGCATCATCCAACTTTATTGACCAATCTTTTCTTGAAGATGAAACAGTCTTTTCTAATATTTTTTTGATTTCTCTATTTGAAACTTTTGCCTACCCATTAGTTTGTGGATGATAAGGTGATGCAACTTTATGTCTGACCCCATAATTCTCTAAACATTTTTGAAGTTGAATATTGCAGAAATGTGACCCTTTATCACTGATTAGAACTATAGGAGTGTCAAATCTATAGAATATATTTTTCTTTAAAAATTGTATCACAGTTTTGGCATCAGCTTTTACAGTAGTCACTGCTTCCACCCACTTTGACACATAATCTACTGCTACCAAGATATATTCTTTAGAGAATGAGGATCGGAAAGGTCCTACAAAATCAATTCCCCAACAGTCAAATATTTCTACTTCCAACATGATATTCAGGGGCATCTCCTGTCTTCTGGCAATCACTACATTGTTGTGCAAAGTCGTGCGCATCTTTAAACAAAGTAGGCTAGAAAAAACCAAATTGGAGCACTTTTGCAGCAGTCCTTACTCTATTAAAATGTCCACCGTAAGCAGAATTGTGGCAATGCCAGAGAATACTTTTGACTTCCTTGCTTGTCACACATCTTCTCAGCAAGTTATCACTTCCTATCTTGAAAAGGTAAGGATCATCCCATACAAAATAATGGGCATCCTTAAATAATTTCTTCTTTTGGTGTCAAGTATACTCTTCTGGAACAACTTTTGCAGCTTTGAAATTTGTCATGTCAGCAAACCAAGGTCTTTCTTGTACCATCATCATTTTTTCATTTGGAAATTCCTCTTGCACTTCTAATTGGTTATTAGTCACTTCAGTATTGACTAATCTGGACAAATGATCAACTACCAAATTTTCACAGCCCTTTTTATCCTTGATCACCAAATCAAATTCCTGCAACAATAAAATCCATCTAATTAGCCTGGGTTTAGAATCTAATTTGGTTAACAGATATTTGATTGTTGCATGATCAGTATATACAGTAATAGATGAACCAATCAAGTATGCTCTAATTTTTTCTAATACATAAACTATAGCTAGTAATTCTTTTTCAGTAGTTGCATAATTAATTTGGGATGCATTAAGAACTTTGCTAGCATAATGTATAGCATGAAAAATATTAGATTTTCTTTGGCCTAATACTGCTCCTATAGCATAATCACTTGCATCATACATTAATTCAAAATTTAAATTCCAATCAGGTACAATTATCACAGGGGCTAAAATTAATTTTTGCTTTAACAATTCAAAAGCATGCAAACATTTCGCATCAAAATTAAAAGGAATATCCTTATTGAGCAAGTTGCTGAGTGGCTTTGCAATCTTTGAGAAGTCTTTTATAAATCTTCTATAGAATCCAGCATGTCCTAAAAAACTTCTTATGCCCTTCACATTTGTTGGTGGTGGAAGCTTCTCAATAATCTCTATTTTTGCTTTATCAACTTCAATCCCTTTTGCAGAAATCTTATGGCCTAACACCACGCCTTCAGTTACCATAAAATGGCATTTTTCCCAATTTAAAACAAAATTGGTATCAACACACCGCTTCAGTACAGTGTTCAAATTCCTCAAGCATTGGTCAAATGATGCACCAAATACTGAAAAATCATCTATGAAAACTTCTATGCATTGTTCCACCAAATCTGAGAAGATTGCTAGCATGCATCTTTGAAAATTTGTTGGGGCATTGCACAATCCGAATGGCATTTTCCTGTAAGCAAACACACCAAAAGGACAAGTAAAAGCAGTTTTTTCTTGATCCTTTGGATCTACTGTTATTTGATTGTACCCTGAATAACCATCCAGAAAACAATAAAAAGTTTGTCCTGCTAACTTTTCTAACATTTGATCCATGAAAGGCAAAGGAAAATGATTTTTTCTAGTTGCCTGATTCAATTTTCTATAATCTATACACATTCTCCAACCTGTGACAGTCCTAGTAGGTATTAATTCATTTTTATCATTATAAATTACAATCATACCTCTTTTTTTCGGGACCACCTAAACTGGGCTAACCCAAGCACTGTCAGAGAAAGGATAGATCATACCTACATCAAGTAACTTCAGTACTTCTTTCTTTACCACCTCTTTCATGGTTAGATTAAGACGTCTTTGAGATTGTGCAACAGGCTTGAAATCATTCTCCATGTGAATCTTATGCATGCAATAAGAAGGACTAATTCCTTTGAGATCAGATAATGTCCACCCTGGCCTTCTCATTCTCTTTCAGAACTGAGATCAATTTTTCTTCTTCAGAATTTGTTAAGGCATTGCTAATCACTACTGGTTTGTTGCCTCCATCTGCAAGAAAAACATATTTTAAGTGAGGAGGTAATATCTTTAATTCCAGCTTCTGACTCTCAGTTTCATGTTCTTGCTGCAATTTCTCAGATTGTTGTTCTTTTGCAATAACTTCTTGTGTTGAATCAAGATGTTTTAAATATTTCTCAATTTCTTCTTCATCCTTTTCATCAAATTCGTCATTAACACCTATCAAAGCTTTTTCTAATGGGCTTGCTTTGGTTAGTTGCTTCCTTGCTGCTTGAAAGATATCATCTACCACATTCATCCTAAGACAGTGTTGTTTATCTGTAGAATGCCTCATTGCTTCAAACACATTAAAATTAACTTCCTCATCTTCTACTCTGACTTTTAACTTGCCATCATCAACATCAATAATGAATTTTGTTGTCTTCATGAAAGGTCTTCCCAGTATAAGAGGAACCTCAGTGTCTGACCAAAACTTCCTCTGCCACACCATAAGGAAATTTTAGAGATCTGTCAGTTAGCTGCAGTGTCATTCTTGTAGGCTTTACTTCCAATTCTCCTATTCTTTTAAGCATAGACAAAGGCATTAGATTTATACTAGCACCCAAATCAAGAAATATCTTACCTACTTGTAATGTCCCAATTGTGACTGGTATAGTGAAACTATCAGGATCCTTGGACTTTTGAGGTAATGATTTCTGAATTATAGTGTTGCATCCTACTTCTAGCTCCATTGTTTCTATAGTAAATCTCCTTTTCTTAGTTAACAATTCTTTCATGAATTTTGCATAAGTTGGCATCTACTCCATAAATGGAATATTAATTTGTAAATGCTTGAAAATATCCATGAATCTTGCAAACTGTCTTTCTTTATCTTTCTTTGAAGGATGACGAGGATATGGTAAATATTTTAGTTGCGGTATTTGATTCTCATCTTTCTCCCCCTTTTTCTCACTATTTTTATTTTTTTCTTCTTTTTCAGTATTTTTTTCTTTTTCTATACTCTAACTTTTATTTTTCTCTTTTTCTCCTTCACTCTCATTTTTCTTCTTTTCGTCCTCTTTTTCTTGTAAGATTTCCTTCTCTACATCCAGGTTGTCATCAATCCCTTCTCCTATAACTTTACCACTCCTTGTAGTTATTGACTTACATTGCTCCTTTGGGTTAGTTTGTGTGTTAGCTGAAAACTGTCCTCCTTGCTGCTCAGATAACTGTTTGGCCAGTTGGCCCATCTGGGTCTCTAAATTTTTGAATGAAGCCTCAGTATTTTTCTGATTAGACATAGTAGCTTGTATGAATTTCTCTAAAGTATCCTCCAATTTACTCATTCTGTCAGGTATTAAAGGATAATGTTGTTGCTACTGTTGATATGGAGGTTGTTGATATGACTGTTATTGAAATGTAGGTTGTCTAGTAAATGAGTTGACACCTTGTTTCCACCCAAAATTCTGATTCTGATTCTGATTCTCTCTCCATCCTTATGCAAAATTATTCTGATAATTATTGGAATTAGGGAAATTACCTTGTTTGCCTTGACTACTACCTTGAGCACTCATATAATTAGCTTCTTCTTGTTGAATGTTGCCTTGATAAGAGCATTGTTCATTTGAATGATCACCTCCACACAAGTCGCATTTCATGAATTGTTGATCAGGAGAAGCTTGAATAGCATGTACTTGTTGAGGTAGCTTCGCTATTTGTTGAGTCAATGCTTCCATTTGTTTAGTCAGAATTTTATTCTGAGCTAACATAGCATCTGAAGTGTTAAGCTTCAACACTCCTTTCTTTTGAGTTGGATGTCTATCATGTTGGGCTTGTTGGTCTGTAAAGGCTAATGCATCAATAATTCTTGTGGCATGTTCGATTTCTGCATCTAGCATGGATCCTCCTGTTGTAGCATCTAATGACATCTTTGTATCAAGTCGCACGCCAGTATAGAAAATATTCAATTGAGCAATGTCTTGAAATCCATGATTTGGGCATCTTCTTAATAGTGATTTAAATTTCTCCCATGCTTCATAAAAAGATTCATCTACTCCTTGTCTGAAAGAAGTAATGTTAGATTTTGCTTTGATGTAACGGGATGGTGGGAAAAATCTGTTCAGAAACTTGTCTTCTACATTACTCCAATTAGTCAAACTCTGATTAGGATGTGCCTTTAGCCACTCATTTGCCCTACCTGCCAAAGAAAAAGGAAATAATCTCAGATATGCAGATTCAAGATTTGTTGCTCTAAATCCCATGGTACCAATCAACTCATAAAAAGTAGACAAATGAATATAAGGATCTTCATGATCTAATCCAGTGAATTGATGAGCACTAATCAAGCTTAAGAAAGTTGGATTCATCTGCAATGTTTAGTCGTTCGGTACGGTAATGCTGGAAAAATTTCTTGGACCTTGCTGCATAACATAGTTTCTGAATGTTCTTCTAGGTGGATTTGAATCTGGATTTTGATTTGAATTTAGATTTTGATTTGGATTCATATTTGCTCCGTCTTTTGTCATATCTTCTATAATTGGGTCTGGTAAATTGAGTGTGGAAGAAGAGTTAACTGATACTCTTGTGGCTTGTTCTTGAGTTTCCCTTCTTCTTCTACCCTAGTTCCTCCAAGCGGTTTTTTCAATCTCCGGATTAAATTCTAACTACTTTGAAGATACGTGTCCTCTTAAACGCATAAATCAAAAGAGTAACTCAAGCAAAGATTAGCACAAGATAATAATTAAGAAAAATAAAACTGAAAAATAAAGCAAAAATAGAAATAAAAATAAAATACTCAATAAGCTAAACAATGAATTATCAAAGAACACCATTCCCCGGCAACGGCGCCAGAAATACTTGTTGAATTATTGGCAAGCGTACCAAAATTATCAATCGGAGTATAGTATTTTGATTAAATAAAAGTCGATTCCACGAGGAACGGTTTCAATGGAAATTCTCAATTATATGCTTACTAAGTGAATTAAAACAACTTGGACTAAGTGAATTAAAACAACTTGGGTTTTGCATAAAGAGTTGAATTGAAATTAAATGACAAAGAACTGTAAATTGTTGAGAAAAGATCAATTAAAGGCACTTAGGATTGACTTCCTTCCTTATCCCTCTTTTGTAATGGTTATGTCAATTAAGAACGTTAATTAACCTAACAATGTTGATGTCACCTACTCAAATCATCCATATTGATTCTTCATACATGAAATTCATAAGAAAACCTAATAAATATTGATTCCTCACACAATTAAGAGATTTTCCAGCATTAGGTTTAGGGTGTTAAGCAATTGATACATTCATTCCATTCCTGGCAATTAACATAACAAATATTCTTACCATGATCAAGGGTTCAAGATATATTTTTCAATCATATCCCAAATATCAAGAATAAATCATTCCAAAGCACAAAGGATAAGAATAACAACATCAAAACATAGATTAATATCTCAAAATATCACCATGATACAAAAGAGTTCAAAGGAAGTGCACCAAATCCCAAGAGAATGAAGTTAGTCACTCATGTTGGCCATTACAATGCTCCCATTGAGGAAGAAGTGAAGAGTTGATGAAGATTGGACGAAACCCTAGCAGTACACTACAACAAAAACATCAAATAGTGACTGAATTTTCGGTCACTAACTAAAATAGTGACCAAAATAGTAACCAACCCAAATCGGTCACTCTTTCCTTGGTCGTTGATTTTAGTGACTGAATCAGTGACCGATTTAGTGTCCGAATCAGTGACCGAATCAGTGACCGAATCAGTGATCGATTCAGTGACCGGATTAGTGACCGAATCAGTGACCAAATCAGTGACCGATCGAATTAGTCACTATATCGGTCACTAACAAAAACATTAAAAATTTAAAAATATTTTTTTATAACCCCTTTCTATTTTATCTAATTACACTATATCTGGTCACTAACAAAAATATTAAAAAATTAAAAATATTTTTTTATAACCCAATTCGATGACCGATCGAATCAGTCACTAACAAAAACGTTAAAAAATTAAAAAAAATTTATAACCCCTTTCTATTTAATCTAATTATAATAGTCTCTATCCTTATATATTCTTTTATAATATATTTTTATTATTTATTATATTCTTTAGAAATTTGAATTATTATTAGATTGAAAGAATTGTCACCTATAGAATTCGAACCCAATACCTTAGAGTTGAGACCGATACTCCAACAATTAAGCTACTAGGATTTTTTTTAATAATAATTTATTTATAAATTATATTTATATACAAATAAATATATATCTGTGTAAATATATAAATATAAAATATATAAATACAAATACAAATATATTTATATACTTATATGTTGGATGTGAGGGCGCGTTCGAGGGTGAAAGTGTGTGTCGAGTGGATTTTCAAAATTTGATATCAAATTTGTGAGTGCGTCTCTTTATATGGGTTTATAATTTAATGACAAAATATAATCTTTATAATTTATTTATATAATGATATAAAATAATTTTTTTCTTTATTTATTTTTATTTTATTTTAATTTATTCTTTTTATCTTTTTTTCTTCTATTATTTAATTAAAATTATTATATTAAAATAATTTTTCAATATTAAAAATAATTAAATATTTATTTTTAAAATTATTTAATTTAACAAATTATTATAAATTAATCTAATTATGATTATTAATAGAACAATTTTTTCCTAACATATATTATTATAAATTACTCAAAATCATCTTTTAATAATTATTTTTTCCAGACATAGATTAATTTATAATAATTTGTTAAATTAAATAATTTTAAAAAATAATTTTGAAAATAAATATTTAATTATTTTTAATAATGAAAAAATTATTTTAATATAAGAATTTTAATTAAATAATAGAAGAAAAAAAGATAAAAAGAATAAATTAAAATAAAATAAAAATAAATAAAGAAAACAATTATTTTATATCATTATATAAATAAATTATAAAGATTATATTCTATCATTAAATTATAAATCCATATAAAGAGACTCGCTCACAAATTTGACATCAAATTTTGAAAACTCACTCAACACACACTTTCACCATCTAACGTGACTCGACATCGAACATATAAATATATAAATATATCAAAATATATAAATATATTTGTATTTATATATTTTATATTTATATATTTACACTGATATACATTTATTTGTATATAAATATAATTTATTTGTAAATTTTTATTAGAAAATTCTAACAGTTTAGTGGCTGGAGTATTAGTATCTAACTCTAAGGTATTGGTTTTGAATCTTATTAGTGATAATTTTCTTAATCTGATAAAAAAACTTTGTTAATAAGAGAAATTATATATTTTTGTGGTAAGACGATGAGATTTTTAGGTTAAACTAAAATTAGGGCAACTAAGTTGTTGTTATGGACTAAAACCCAAAAAGTAAAAAATAAAAAATATAATTAAATAAAAGAAAATATATATACTTTTGCATTTTTTTTTTCAAATATTAGTTTTTTATGAAATTATTTTTAATTAAAATAATTAAAGTGATATATATATATATATATATATATATATAATTTTTTATTTTTTTTATTTTAATTTATTAATATTATCAAATTTTAGCTTCATGATTAAAAAAATACCAATAATTTAAATTTTATTAATTCTATAATTTTATATAATTATTATTATAAATTTAATTCTCCAATAACTAATAATATTAACACATTTATTAAATTAAAATTCTTTATTTTAATTAATTATTTTGATTTTTTTAACAATTTTTTTTAAATAAAAACGATAAAACTTAAAATTAATTTAAATTGGTTAATAGTATATTATATTATTATGTTTAATTAAATTTTAAAATAAATTCACTTAATTTTTACACTTTTATAAAAATACTAATATAAACTTAAAATATTTATCCAATTATTAAATTATTTAAGATATTAATTTAAATTTGAAATATCAATTCAATAATTAAAATAATTTTTAATTTTTTATAAATACATTGAAATAATTTTTATTAACATAAAAGTAATATATATATATATATATATATATATATATATCAAAAAGAGACTAAATTAATTTAATCATTGATTATATATATATAAAAGAGACTAAATTAATAATTACTTTAATGATCGTGATCGAATCAGTGACCGATTCGGTGACTAATTTAATAATTAATTTTAATTTTTTTATTCACATACTAAATTAAAAAATAAAATCAAATAATTATATTACTAAATTATTTAATAAGTTAATAAACTATTTTTTAAAATTTTTATAATGTTATTAAAAATTTTATCAATTATTTTAAATTATTACATAGATTTATATTTAATATATTATTAAAATATTTAAAAAAAATATTTATATAAATAAAAAATTGTCACTAATTTATAGATTTTTTTATTTAGTGACTGAAATTTTAGTCACTAAATCAGTCACTAAATATAAAAAGAGAAATCAGTCATCGATTCAAGCTACTATTAGTAATCGAATTTTTCGGTCACTAATTTCGATCACTATTAACCATTTTTCTAGTAGTGACCGAATTAGTGACTGATTTGGTGACCGAATCAGTGATCGATTTCTGTGACTGAAATTTTAGTCACTAAATCAGTCACTAAATATAAAACGGGAAATCAGTCACTGATTCAGTTATTATTAGTGACTAAATTTTTCGGTCACTATTAACCATTTTTCTAGTAATGGTAGTCGCGCCTCTTCTCCCCAAAACCGCTTCCTTTTCTCAAAACATATCTTATCTTTTTATAGGAAAAATTGGGTCTCGTGTCTTTCGCTCAAGCGACAACTTTCGCTCAGCGACAACTTTCGCTCAAGCGACAACTTTCGCTCAAGCGAAAGTTTCCTATTTTCGCTCAAGCGAATTTTTTTACGCTTGAGCGACTGACTTCCAGAGAATAATAACTGATATTCGCTCAAGCGAGAGTCCATCTCGCTTAAGTGACTTCCATGCTGAAAATCTTTTTCTTCTTCCAGTTTTACTCCAATTATGCTGATAATTATATCCCTTACTCTTGTATCAAGGTATTCTCGAATTCATCCTATATTGAGAGAAAAATATATTAGAATTAACATAAGTTAAGTGTTTCATAACAATTTAAGACATAATTATAACAACATTTTACCACTTAACACAAAGTTTTAAGAAACTAACTATAAATAAAATATAAACAAAAAATATGTTAAAATTGTTAAAAGTGAATGAGAGTTACATATAATTTTTATAAGAGTTTGACGAAAAATAATTTGAAAAATATAGATTATAATTTTGAACCTTCGTATCATCATTATAAGAGTTTGATGAAAAATAATTAAAAAAAAAAAAAACAGATTCAAAATCACGTAAAGTAGAGAAGAATCCAGAAATCTAATAAGAGAATTAATAACATCTAAAAAGAAAATATCTTGAAAGCCTTGATTCGAAAAAAGATTTTAATTACGGTTAAAAATCTTCATTAACTTGTGTTTTTAACTATGGTTGATAATGGTTAAAGGATGCATGAAATAATAATTATTGTCATATATGTTTTTTTTAAATTATTTCAATAGTAGTTCCAACATATCAACCACAATCCCAAAGACAATTTTAATATTATATCATATGTTATCTCAACATTGATCTATAGTACATGTTTTCATAATAAAAATAAATAATGACAATGAAAGTCAAAGAGAACACTTGGATTACGTGAGAAGATAACCAGAAGAAGCGAGGTACAGCGGCATGACGAGAAGATCAATGGAGACAACGATACTGTATGAAAAAGTGAAGAATTGAAGAAAGAATAAGAAAGGTGGGAGAGAAAGTGAAGAAAAGGATGTGTTTCAACATATTAAATACTACCTACAACAAAACATTGTCATATGCAGATATCGCTATTTTTAAAACTATCATCGTTTTATATATGACGACAATTTTATAATTGTAATCATATATCATATTTACAATTATAGTTAAAAATAATTATTAGTGTATCTACATACTATTTTCCATTTAATTACATAAATGCAATTATATCTTTTTCAATAATAATCTTGTACAAATTATGGTCGAAAAGCATTTGATTTATTTTAAATAGTAAAGTAAAGAAATTCATACAAAAGATATATATATACGAAAATAATATTTACATCACTTTGAAATATTTCACGTCATATATTTACTAGTTTTACCATGATTAACGTCTATTATTATGATTTTTACACTTCACTCTTTTATTACTTATAAATTAATTTAATAATTATAAAATATTAATTTAATGTGAAAAACTTTCTTCCTCCACTTTCATAATATATATAAAATGATAAAAAGGCTCTTGTGCTTTTTATCTTTGGAACCCTGAAGCACATTTTCCTCTTCCCTGCATGTCACCTCCATAGCTGCACCTTCAATTTTTTTTACCTCCATTCAAGACCTTCTTTTTCACTGTCATATTAGAGCTTTGTTGGTTATGTATGTTTTGAATCATATAACATGTTACGTATCTAAAAATCACATTTTCTTTCTTCACATCTTTATATATATTTGTGATGTTTCATATTGTTGATTCCTAAATTTATGAAAAATTCAATTCCTAGATTTAATAATCCAAAAAACATATAGGATTGTGCTTTTTATAAGTGTATTACCAATTTAATAATTTAAAAACACATTTTCAAAATGTGTTTTGTGAAATTATATTATGGATTCAACTATCGAAATACATTTTTAGATTATATTTTCTAAAATTATATTCTAAAATTATATTTTCCGATTGAATAATCCGAAACTAATAATTTCAAAACACCGCACCGGCAACGAGTTTCAAAAAAGCTAATAAAAAAATATTCAGGGTGTTAAGGAACATAATTGTGTTCGCTTTTTGCATGTGGAAAAAATAAGGGATGTAGAACAATTTAAAATCTTATCTTAATGTAGCTATTTCTTGTTCTAATGAATCTCTTAAAGCAATAAAAAATTGTAAGAATAGTGGAAGGAAAAAAATGAAAAGGGTTCAAGGTTTACAAGAAAAAAAATGACCGTGTATGAAGAAATGATTGGGATGCAGGAAGAATTAGACAAAATAATAATAATAATAATAATAATAATAATGGGCTCCAAACGAAGTTCCGTGGCATTTTATGGGCTACCACACAAACATGGGCTGGAAAATGGCTATTCTCGACCTGTCTTTCAAAAACACACAGTCATCTTAATCAGTGGCAGTTGATCAAATCTATGGTTATTTTTAAATATTCTGTTACATCACATTGTCAAATTAGAAGATTTTTCTTTTTTTTTTTTTCAAATAATCGAATTAGCAGATTCTTGGAATTTCGAAAAGGGCTTGTCATTGTAAAAGATTTTTCTACCTAAAGATACAAATTAGCGTGTTGAAAAGGAGGGGTAAATTGATAGAAGAGAGAAGAGTGAAAAAAATCTGATTTACTTTCTAAATGGGTCCTTAAACATTACAGTTTTTAATACATGATTAAGGAGCAGCAAAAGCTACCATAAAAGTTTTGTTTAGTGAGATACTAGTGCTGTTGTACGTCACGATTGATGAGCTCCCACAGTAATTTTATTAAATAAAAATAAGCCCTAAAAGTGTTAACTGAACTTTTTACTTCGCTAGTAGCCAACTTGCATCTATTCTTTGACCATGATTGAATCGTTGGAGTTCAAGGAAAGTGACCTTACCTCAATACATGTCAGCGAGGGCTTAGAAACACAACCAAATAAACACTTACACTTTTAACAAGTTATTCGTACCTGTCGCAAAAGTTAAAGAAACTAATATGTTCATTTTTCTTTTTTCGTAAATATCAAAATTTGAACATGTAGAGAACCAAGAATCAGTAATTGTGCAATTGAAATCGTGAAATAGTAATACACACTGCGATCCATCTTGCTATAAGCTGGAATATCTTGCAACACACTACAAACAATTACTGAGTCACAGACAAATCTTGATCATGAATAAAAACAATAAAATCATGTTGTGTTGATCGTTGTCAGTTGTCGTGGATCTTGTCGCGTAATTAGGATCCATTAAGAAACCTCCGCGACGTTTACTTCAATGATTCGTTGCACAAAGCTGAACATCGGATTCCAACATAAACCCTATTTATTTATTCCTCTTCGCACAGAAAAACCACGAGGTTATCAACCCTAACACATGTTTAGTTTTAGGCTTCTCCGAGACAAACCAAACCGCCGTGTTATTATGCAAACACTTAATATCAGTATGGTAGAACATGCCTAATAATTAAGTTATTATTGCTCCAACATAACTAATAAATTCGACATATTCAATACATGACTATTCCGATACATTTATAAACTCTATAAATACCCATTTTCTTAACCTATTATAGTTTGAAAACAGAGAATAACGTTGGTTCTCTCTTAATATGTATACATCATGTTTGATGCATTTATATGCATCTTATAAAATGCCCATATGCACTAGTTACTTCTTCTGAATCAAATCCACAATATATGTGGAGAATCTACAAACCCCATTTCCATATCTTGTAGAGGATTTGTGAAAAGGAAATATCCACAACAATCCCATGGGCACATAAAGAGAAACTGTGGTTTGAGAGAGAAAGGAGAAATAGGAGAGAGTGTCGTTTTGCCAATATTAAAAGGATGGGATGGTTTTGTGTGCGTCTTCTGTGTTCCCAAGAGCATTTATAAATATGTTCAAAGATTTCAATGTCTGGTGTGGTAGTGACCCATTTGGTTGCTTCAATGGTATTTTATTATATCAACTGTCCTATTCGTCCTTTGTACCATTCGAAGTCTCCTAGTGTAGTTGAATAAAATGTTTGACCATAACCTAAATAGTAGTTGGAGGAGGGACACCAACAACAAAACCTACAAAACCCCATCATCTCCCATGCCCACGACAAGTGGTTTTTTTTTTTTTTTTTTGTACGTAGGAATTAGCCTTCTAATAGGACAACTTATAAGGTAGTAGTAATGTTTTTAACGGTTCGATTTTTGAAATTCACTTGCTATTTCTTAAAACCAATTTAACTATGTTGTTATGTTTTTCTTTTTCTTTTTTTTTTAATTTTTAGGGTTTATTTGTTTCTAGGAAGGAAAAGGGAAGACTGTGGATTTATGAAGGTGGTTCGGTGAGAAAGTGAGAGATGCCGTTCATTTCCATCCAAGATGAAAACAAAAATAAATAATATATATATATATATATATATATATATATATATATATATATATATATATATAAAGAATGATATATTGATTATGTTCACGTATAAAATCACTTTTGAAGATAATCTATTATATTTTATGTAATTTTAAAATGTTTTTTAAAAGAATGAATGAATAAATATAATAAAAATATTAATATAAGCATAATAAAGAATTAAATAAAATAAGATTATAATAAAAATATTTGTTTCATTTTTTAATTTAAATAATTTCTTTTTTCATTATCACTCTTCACTTTTCATCTCTCTATCTAAATAAAGGTTTAGAATTCAAAATTAAATTGATATAATTAAATTAAAAACAAAAAGAGAGATTTTATTTTACCATTACCAGCCCATGAACTCAAAATGTCCCTACATGCATTTATTTAATATATACTTAATTATATTGTTATAAATCAGTTTATTATTATTATTATTATTATTATTATTATTATTATTATTATTATTATTATTATTATTATTATATATTTAAAATAATAAGTTTGTAATTCGAGACTCAACAATTCTGCCTTAATCTTATATCTCTAATATATTACAACTTGATAAATATCATTAATGTGAAATAACTTATATGAAAATAAGGTCTTAAAATTTTACATAATATTATACTTATAATAAGAAAACTAACTTAACTTCTTTTTTATGTTATTTCTTAGACTTTCTGATTTGATTGTTGAAATCTATAGAATTTGTTTATTTCCTTTTGGAGTTGTCTTAACTTTTCAATAAAATCACCACATTAACGGGTTCTTAAAAATAGAACAACATGATAAGAAGATAAAGGGTATATAATTAAAAATGTAGCAAGTTGTAGGTATTTTCTTGAAACCACTCGAACAAAATTTGTCCACCGAAAATAAAAAATGGTACTAACAAACAATAATCGAGCAAGAAAACACATTTTATTTTGGAGGGAAAGAGAAATATTAAAATGGATTTATTTTGGGGGTCAACGACAGAAAAGTTTGATGAGGGGGGCAGTGTGCGCATGCATTGCACCTGAGGACGGAGAGGGGAATCCTATGTAGTAGCGTGGAGGAAGTGCCACGTCAGCGTCTCGTAGGGGAATGTGAGAAAGGGTTGGGACACGTGTAAGTGGTGTATTCATAACGCACACGTGGGAAATGTACTCTCGGCATTGGCTGCATTATGTGGGATCCACCGAATGACGGTGCATTCATTACACACTGTCCTCTCTGCTTTGTCGTTTTGTTAAGCTTTTATGTAGGCCCCACCTTCATTCATTTTACAAACAAAACTGCGTTTCCTATCTCTTTCCTTGTTTGTTTGTTTTTCAGAAAATTTCATTCGGATGCAAAGAATGTGTTTCAGGATCCGAACATGAAAAATGTTCTTAAGTTCAAAGAAAACCTTAAGGTTAATGTAATAAAAATAAAAAACTTAGGCTAACTTTTACTTACTCTTTCCGACTGGTTATTTATTATATTATCATTTTTACTACATTAATTTTCTACTATCTATTTATTTTATTTTATTTATTCTTATTAATAAAATATTGAATTAAGTCTCTTAAATTTTAAAAACATTAATATAATTCACCTTATATATATTGAACTGGCTTAACAAATTTCGGAAACAAAATTATACCTACACTAAATTAAAAGTAATATATAACACATCAAAACCTTTTACAAACAAAATTAAAAGGAATAGTTGTGTGTATAATGGATTCAGACAAATTCTGATATCAATCCATGATGCATGCATTGGGAAAATGGTGATGATATATGCTTTCCAAATCTGAATAATGCTTTTTTTGGCTCTACTTGATCCATTTTCCTTCATTCACATCTTTATATATATGGAGAATCTATCAGACAATACATTCACAATTACAAGGATCCCCCTTGATATACTATTTTATTGCTATTAACGGGTCATCGTTAACCCAGAACTTTGTATACATTTAATATATATCAATCGTATCATATTCAATGATTATGGTTAATAATTTATTTCTATTTCAGTGTTTGGTCTTATTCTTTTCAATATATTTTAGGAATACAGGAAAAATAATTTCATAAATGCGAGAGTTTTTGTATTAAGTGAACTTTCTTAACGCCTTTAACCAAATGAAGGAATACCCACGTGTTTGGTTAATCATTCATTGTACTATAATTTTATGAAATAGATCGTAAAAACATGTTTATGGAAAGTAATAATTTGTGGTTACATCGCAATAGGAAATTTAAGTGTGTTTTTAAGTTTATCAAACAAAAATAAAAAAATTAAGTAATTTGTAAGCAAGATTGAATTTTTTTTATATAGGTTAGACTTGTATCGTTTTTATCCAATAATTCTTCTTTGAAAGACTTATTAGTAGTATCAAAATTGAAGGTTTGCATTGATGACTAACTTTGTAAGAATGATTCTGGAATTGAAAGTCTTCCTAATAGAGGATATAAGTAAATGTCTCTAGCAAATTTAAATCAGATGTGTAAAAGATTTTGGGTGGGGTGAAATTTATGTCTTATTAATTATTATGTTTTTCCTAAAAAAATCCATCTTCCCTGATGAACTCTCTAAATACTTTTTGGACAATAAATTTCTTAAAATCATATTCTTCCACTTATGATTAGTGTTCTCCCTTTCTCTTTCAAATAGAAAAATATTTAGTTTTCATCTTTTCTTTCGTTAACATGTATTATGAAGGTAAATAAAAATAATATGATTAATAGGTATTGTTTGTTAATTACTATATGAATTATGAATGTTATAGGATAATAATTTTATCATTTAAAACTATCTTTTTAAAAGGAAGAATTATATACACGCTTGTTCCATTAAAAAGTGGGTTGGTAACTCATAAGTAAATAAATGAGATTAATGAATAAAAAATTACAAAAAGGAAAAGAAAATGTATAACTGAAACCCTTTTAAAATATCACTATTTATTTATACTATTATATATAAAAAATTATAACTATTTTTTTACGAGTGATCATTTATAAAATTATATTATATTTAGTTAAAGAAAAATAATTATTTTTATCCTAATATATGAGGACTTAATTAAGAGTATAAATTATTTACTAGAAATAATGTTTAAGCTATACAAATTAAATTAAAAATAATTATACATAGAAGAAAATAATCATTCTAACTTCGTCCTTATAGGATCGTTATATCTCTACAACACTTTTTCTCTTACTTCTTTGTAGTTTTCTTTCTCTCATTTTTTTTTTCTAAATCAAAGTATGACTTAATGATCCAAAAGTAGAGAAGATTATTTTTGTCCAATCAAAATTTTACATGGAGTAAGTTTTTTTTTTTACCCAATTTAAAGCATTTTTCATGTTGATTTGAGAGGTTTGTATGTGGGGCTTGAAGTGTTGCATGTAGACTTTTTTGAAAAAGATGAATCTTGATTAGTTCAGGAGTATTGTGGTACGTTTAATTTGTTAATTGAAATTTGATCTAACTTCCTAAGAATTTAAGAGTTTTAGGAATTGTTAGCTTGAAGGCCATGTGATAGAAGGGAAGCTAGTTATTTTCAATTTTCATAATACTCTAAGTTAGAAGATTTAGATTATGAACGTGAGTTTGTCACTTTATTTGAATTGTAAGAAATTTGATTAGTGATTGCATGTATGTTACTTTTGTAATGATTGCAATTGAACATTAAATGTGAGTTGATAATTGTTTTCTATGGAATTGAAAATGATAGTGTTTTACTTGGTTGTATTATATTTAGAGAATTCATTTGCAATTTGGAAGTAGTGGTTGGATTCAATTTGATTTGGAGCTTTGAAAATAGGATATGTGACATATGCAGCCGATAATATCATAAATCAACCTAGCATTTTGTTTAACGAATTTAAGATAAGGTTGAAGGTACTTAAATCTAATTTAGTGCTTTTAAATTAACCAAGCAAATTTTGGACAATGACAATGGTTGAATTTTATAAAAATTGTACCTAGTAGAATTTCATTTTTACTTAGCAAAAATTTGACAAAAACGAGTACTAGAAATATCTACATGTCAACTCAGTTATTTAAATTATGTATAGTGCTTTCAAATTTTGTTTTATCGTTTTAGTGAAGGCCTTAAAATGCATTCTTTAATTGAATGAAATTAATTCTTATATATATATATATATTTATTTATTTATTTTTTTGCAGCATTTAGAAGGTTAAGTTAAATATTAAATTTGATTACATTATGTTTTTAAATATGAATTATGTTAGAATTAGATGTACGTGTGTTTGGTATAATTCTAATGACGTGTTATAATGTTAGAAATATCAACGGGTTTGGGTTCAAGGAGATATAATAACTCTACTAATAACTAAAATCTTATAGATAAAAGAATCATGTGACATTTAAAGGAGGTTTTCAGTGACTTGTGTGAAAAATAATTGTGTCTTAATAAGATATTTAGAAATACACTCGTGGTCACAATAAGTATATACATCAAACTCAGTACTCTTATGTTAACATTTGGAGAATTATGGTGTAGTCTTCTGAAAGTGTGTGTGACGTGAATGTGGGTTTGCATGATTGTGATGCGATGTCTAAGTAATGTGAATTGATGTAATTTATTAAACTTAGAATAAATTTGTGTAGTATTAATATATATGAAAATACATGTGTTGGTTGTTTTATAACAAATTCAAATTTTATATGATTATTTTGAATTACTAGCTTACTATTTTATATATTACTTTGAACCGATAATTATGTGTTTACATGAGAACAAATTATGCAAGTACTAATATAGGTGTCAAAATAGGTTTAGTCCAATAGGTCGGCCCAAAAATTAATCAGGCTAGACAACAAAATTTGTGACCTATATTAAATCAGATTTATTTTAATTTGACCTATTTAGGTTATAGTCTACATGGACTTAGGTCAGGCTAATGCGTAAGTTTATGGGCTAATTCATTTTATACAATAATAATTATTTTTTAAATAAATAAAAGTAATATTATTGTATATATATATTATAAATTAATTGATAATAAATTCACTTATTTTAAGAGTAAATATCATATTAAATCGCTAACCATCATTTATTCTAAAATATAATGATTAAGAATTATTATTTTAAATTAATAAATTATTAAAAAATAAATAAAAATAATAAAGAATAAGTTTTTAATTATTATTTTAATATTGAATGAATTCATTATCTTGTAATTTATATTAAATAATTATGTTAAATAAAAACTAATTTTAGTAATAAAAGTTAAATTTTTAAAATATATTTTTATTTTTATTTAAATATTTTTTTAATTAATTAATTAATTTTGTATAAATATGTTAATATATTTTTTTTAATTCAATCACGTTAAAATTGATCAATTAGTCCATTAACCTAATATACAGTTAAACTATATTAAAATTTTTAACCCATTTTAAAATATAAGTTAAACTAAATTGAAGAATATGATTTCACAATTCTAAATATTAAGCTTTAATATAAATAAAAACACATAATATATATATATATATATATATATATATATATATATATATATATATATATATATGTGTGTGTGTGTGTGTGAAAATTATGTCTATAATAAATATATTTTGAAGTTGTGACATTGGAGAAAGAATATAAAAAAAATATTTTGAAGAAAACATGTGATACGTATTGAAAAAAATTATAAAATATATATGTTATAAAAAAAGTAAATAATATTTTAAAAAATTAATAATAAACACATGCCTCCAAAGCTTTTTTTAATCTGTCTGATCAAATAAAGTGAAAGAAAAAAACCAAAATTATCGAATCAAATCAAGTATTTATTTTTATAACCGTTAGAAGAACATAATAATCATTTAAAATAATTAATCTTTTAAAATTTAACAAAATTTGCCTCTGTAATCATCTTCTCTGCTGTTCATGACCAAAAACCACGGATACTCATATTTGAATAATTCATTTTTTTATTGATATAACTCTAGTTTTCTTTTTCTTTTTATTTCAAGATAATTCTTTTTTGCACCAAGTATTGTTATTTTTAGAATCTAGATCCATAATTCATTTAATAGGAAGTTCTAGTTGAATATTCTCTTACTTGGTTTTTATGAGCGGTTTAACAAATAATATATCAATTACAACAACGAAAAATTAATAGTAAACTTTCTCTTTATGATATTCCATACACTTTCTCTTTATGGTATTCCACCTTTGTCTATTTTTTATTTAAGGATGAGGAGAGTCACAATAATAATAGATTATATTCGACCATTTTTGCAATAATAGTTTGTTCTATTTATATGTTTCAGATTTATTTATTTGTTTTTGAAAGATATTTAAACTTTTCTTTTTAATTTCAATGGAAACAACAAATTCCTATTTTATACATAATGAGTAGTGTTTCTGGTGGAATTTTGATTGATTTCAACTCCCGAGATGTTTTGATACTAACCAAAATTCTACCACGTAAGTTCTTTTTACTTAGGCTAGCAAATTAATTTTCAATCGAAATACGTATGAGGATCAAACCTTACCTAGTATCGAAAATGCTACTTTTTTGGTGTTTTGTATTTAAGATGCAGAAAGCAATAAAACGTTGAATCGAAAAATAATACAGGATACTAAATTGCTGAAACCCGTAAAATGCAGAAACCTTAAAAATACGTTAAATGTAAATGACAAGGAATCGAAAGAACGGAAATGTAAATGGCAAGGAATCAAGATTGCAGAAAATATACCGAAAATCGAAATTGCATCAATGTTAAAGGACAAGGAAACTTAAACGTGGAAGCTTAACTTTCATTGAATTGAAATGACAAGGAATCGAAAGAACAAAAACATAAAATTGCTGAATATAAGTTGCATCAAAATAAATTACCAAGGAAAATAAAGAAAGCGGTAAAGGTACTCGATGAGCATGGAAATCCAGATTGCCAGAAGCTTCATGGTGTTCGTCATGTTCCGATAGACTTCTCACTACTAATTCTGTTCTCTGCCAATTTTCTGCTCTCTCATTTCTTCCTCTTTTGCTCTATTTATAGGGCATCATTCAAACCTTCCTGGAGCAGTTAACAAAACTGCTACCACGTTCTACGTGCGTGTTGCAGTTTATCTTCTATGGTTTCAATACTGTACCCACGTTCTCATGATCTTCAACTTCTACCATGATTTAGAAACTGCTTCCCGTATATGCGCTTGACTATTCTTCCCTTCACAATTTGGCCAGGGTTTTGATATCCATGTAGGTTAGCCTTCCCCTCGATTTCGAATTTATCGAGAACTTTGAATCATTTTTTATTCCTCTTAACCTTAGCATCATATACTTCTGATTTCTTGGTTTATTTCACAATAAACTTTTAACTATTATTCCTTTGATTCCGACTCTAACGTTCGATTTTGTGTGCTACGTCCTTCTAATTGGACATCGAATGGTTTCTCGTCCACTTCGCTTTATCGATCAATTACATGTTTCTCGATTTTTTTTTTTCATTTTTCGATCGTTTTTCTCGATTTCCTCCTAACAAAATGCCCCCTTGGAAGAATATAAATAGTTTCTGTTTATATTCTTTCAACACGATTCCCGCCTTTGCTTGTTGGAGGCCCACTAAACTTAGGGTTTAGGGTTTTTGGGGTTCTAGGGTTTACAGGGTTTACAGGGTTTTCAGGTTTTCTTTTGCTTTATGTCGCCATCGCGTCAGTCTGCTGTCTTACTGTACACGCTACATTAATTACCTTTCACCTCCGTCGTTTCTAGCCCCCTAGGTGATTTTCCCTTTAAACTCTCTATTGGTTCTTTACTCTGGTTTTTTACGCGAACCTTTTATCCCTTTGTAACTTCATCTTCTTCCTTGAGCTCTTGTCTTTATCCTTACGCCTCCATCTCTTACCTTGTTTTCCTTTAATCTACCAATTACTGAAATGGCAACTTCTTCCAAGTCTTCTGACTTTTCCGCTCCACCTCTTCCCTCATTGGTATCTAACCTGCTGGAGATTAACAATCAGAAGTTCGCTCCAGTCCCTCTGATGGAGGAAGCTTCTCGGAAAATTGCTGAAACGTAGGTACTTATTCCTTACACTGCTGATGGTGTTAATTACGCTTTTGGGGTCCTCTTCGTCCTATTGATGGAACCTTTTCTCCCCTCAACCTCTCGAATAGTCCGGCTCTTATTCACCGACCTGAAGTTCGGACTGATTTTTTGAATATGGTCTCTAGAGTATATCGAACAGACCCTCCCTCCAAAAAACCTTTGTTCATTAGATGGTTCGATAGGGTTAAGACAAAATTCGGAAACCATTGGAGAGACGTGGGAATTTTTGATTTCTTGCATTTATCCCGATGTGACTTATCTCATTTGGATATGGCTATGTTCTTGTCTGCTGTTCATTTGTGGAATAAAGAATTACATGCTTTGGAATTACCTTGCGGTCCCCTTTTGCCCACTCTTTTCGAAGTCGCAGCCATTACTGGATTAAAACCTACAGGGGAAAGATATTTTAAGGGTGCATGTCCTTCGGATAATTCTCTAAGGTCCAAAATCGATTGGGAATCGAAAGCGTATGGGCATTTCCTCAAGAAGCATTTCGTCGATGACGAATCAAAAGCTGTAACTGATGAAGAGCACATAGCCTTTTTGGTGTACTGGTTGTGTACCCATGTTTTCTGCCCCCGATCAATCCAAATTTCCTCCCATCTGTTTAACCTTGCATATCTCCTTCACTTAGGCCAACCTAGAATATGTTTAGCCAAATTTTTGCTAGCACATGTGTATACTGCTTTCGACGAGGCTGTCGAAATTTTAAGTACTCCTAAAGCTTCGAGAAATTTTTCTGGCCCTATTTGGTTTATACAGTTATGGCAGAATTCGATTTTTGAGAGCATCCTTCCCCCAACTTCCACCGTCCCCCCAAGTGTAAATATAGAAGGTGCCTGATTGTCTTCTCGTCATCCTCACCACAAACCCGACGAAGCGGCTTATTGTAGATACCTTAACTTTTTGTTAACTAGGTTTAATTTTGATTCAACTTTGGCTCCTTTTACCATGCATCTTGGACGTGTAAGTGACCAACTTATGGGGCCAATTTGGTTTAAGTCAAAATTCCCTGCTTTGACTCCTGGGTTGCAATCAGAGCTGGTCGATGTATGGAGTAATTATTTAACTCAGGATATACTAGTATCGGGTTTCCAATCTAAGGACTTTAAGTTTATCACTTACTACCCCCAACTTTTCTCGAGACAATTTGGTTTGAGCCAATCCTTACCCTTTTTTCCTTTTAATACCTCCCCGAGGTCCAAGTTAAGTGAATCGACAATTGGACGGGAGCTGGTCAAATTACTACCACAAACCGCATTACATTTTTATCCCTATGCTTTTGAGTCAAATTATTTATCAACTGTGGGTTTCTCTCGATGGTGGGCCGATTGGTTCTCGAGTAACCATTCTGCTTTTGACGAGGTCCGACAAAAATTGACTGCTCATCCTTCTCTTGTATTGCAGGACAAATCGAAAGCGAAGAAAGGTACACACTTCCACTGTCTTCAAATATCTCGATTCGAGAATTTTTATCAAATATGTTACAACCCACTGAAATTAGAATCGAACTATTACGATGTTGTTATCTCTTTATCCAATAAAACAGACACTAATTGATCGAACCACAAAATAATCAGTCCTCTAGGTAGAACCCCTTTCGAAATGTATTGCCTAAATCGCCTTCCCACTTTTCCCACAGCTCCTTTTGGACTTGCCAAATCTTTAACTCATCCCAAATGGGTTCGAGAATTGAGATCCCTAAGGGAAACACTTCACCCAAAACCCAAAAACAAAGATATTTCTGTATCGAAATTATCTTATTTCCCTTACCTCCATCTCCCTCAAATTCTCCTACCTTCCTGGCTTGTACATATCGATCGAGTCACGATTTTGACTCCATCACCTTTTGGTGAGATTTTGCTGCCTTTTCTAGATATTTTTAATTCTTGATATTATAAGCTAACTGTCTTCTTTCTTGACAGTTTCGAAGTCCTCTAAGGTCGCCATTGCTGAGAAAGAGAAGGACTGGGAGTCCTCTGATGAGTCCGATCCTTCAGCCCTCGTCAGGAAGCGTAAACATTCGGCCACCATTTCTTCCTCTTCGAAGAGATCGAAGGTTCTTTTTACTTTTCTTATTATTTATTTTTCTATGTCTATAATAGATCTATTTTGGACTCTTATACCTAATTGTCGATTTCTAATTTTTCAGAAACCAAAATCGAAGAGTCTTCGATCCGTCCAGCCCTCTGCCCTCGATCCTTTATCGACGGACTCTAACACAGTCCCTTCAACGGGTCAAACAACACCCGTCACTCATTCAAGTCACGTAAGCCTCCTTTTACACGAATTTTATATTTATTGATTTCGATGAAGCTTATAACATGATTTCAAAATTCGATATTTTCAGGATCATCCATCGGCGACTATATCGACGAATGTCGATTCTCAGCTTTTGTCACCACCACTCCTTCCTGAGGTACTTTATATAATTTTGTGTGTATATTTGACTTTTTTATGCATTTTCTTTTTTGATATTTGCTTTCGATTTACAGCAACTTGAGGCTATACAGACTCTTCCTCCTGCCTCAGCACTCCTCGCTCTACCTTCCCCTGGTATTTAGACTTTCCTTTCACTGTTACTTTTCCATTTTATCCTAGTATGAACTGTTCGATTTACCTTTTCGATTTCTTTCTTTTCAGTAAATATACCAATAGTTCATGTTCAGGACTCTCCTTCCCCGATTCCCGCGGAGCAAGTGGATTCCCCTCCGTTTGCTATGCCTGAACTCGAATTGCTCTCGGAGACGTTGCCTGTGCTGAACGAGCCTACTCCAAGCGACGTGCCAGAGTATCGAGCTGCCATCGAGGAAGATCCTTTCTCGATCCTCGATATTTTGGTATCGAGCGACGCTACTCCTTCGAGCCACTCTTCTCAACCACCTGCCACTTCGACTGAAGAAGCATACTAGCTAAAACATCGCTTCAGGACTTTCTTCTACTCCTCGGCTCTAGATGTTTTGGTAGAATCGTTTGAAAAGAAACGACTCTTCAAAGAAATTCTCACATCTATCGAAGCCTTTCCTGAAAAGGCTCTTCCCAGAGGCTTCGATGCAGAGGTCGCGGCGGCCACCGAACTGTTCAACCAGGCTTATGCTGCAAGGAAGAGGAGGCAGTCGATAACGACTGAGTTATCTGAAGTTTCTGCTTTCCAGGTTGAGAAATCTAATTTGTTGAAGACTCAGAAACTTGATCGAGGGGAGATTTTGACAGCGTTGTCTTCGGTCGATGGTGAAATCGAAGAATTAGAGAAGAGGCTTCAGCAGCTGAAATCGCGGAAGGGGTCCCTCACTGCAGAACTGAACAAGATTAATTCTTCTGCGAAAGAGGTGGCGTTATCCCTAGGCCAAAGCATGGAACGCAAACTTAAGTTGGTCATCAAGGAAAATTCGATCTCGTCATCCTGGGCGCAATTGTTGATGGATTTTGATAGTTTAAAGACTCGATATATATCTTTGTAAACATTACTCTATTCCAATTAATGTTGAATGTTTATTTCTCTCATTCGAGGTTCATATTTCTTTAAGTACTTGCCATTTATCGATAGCACTTTATCTTTGTTATACCAATCGATAATCGAATAAGCGTTACTCGATAATACTTTAATGACTTCAAAAGGCCCTTCCCAATTTGGCGACCATTTACCATAACTTTTACATTTCTTGTCCATCGGTAAAATTGTTTTCCACACTAAGTCACCTTCGTTAAACGTTTTCTTTCGAACTTTCTTATTGTAAATTCGAGCAATTTGATTCTTTTGTAAAATCATATTATTCAACGCCTGCAATCTTATTTCATCGAGTTCATTTAATTCATCATACATCAAATTCCAATAATCACAACTGGGTAAATCATTCTGCCTCTGTATTCGATTCGATTCAATATTTATTTCGATAGGCAAAACTGCATCGTGTCCATATACTAGCTTGTATGGGGTATTTTGTAAAGAATCTTTTGGTGAATTTCGATAAGCCCATAAAATTTGTAATAACGTTTCATGCCACGTTCTGGGTCTATTACCAACATGTTTTTTAATTAACCCAATAATTATTTTATTAATTGCTTCAACCTGCCCATTCGCTTGAGCATAATATGGGGTCGATGTTAATAAACGAATATCTCTTGATTCAGCATATTTAATTATCTTTCTACCAGTAAAAATTGTCCCTCTATCTGTAGTAATAGACTGTGGGATCCCGAATCGATAAACAATGTACTCTTCAATGAAATCGATTACATCCTGCTGATCAACATCTTTTAATGGTATTGCTTCTACCCATTTTGAGAAATAATCGACAGCGACAATTATATATCTATGTCCTTTCGATGATTGTGGAAAGATCTGTCCGATTAAATCTATAGCCCATCCTCTAAAAGGCCAAGGTTTGATAATCGAGTGTAATTCGCTAGCAAAAATCTGTTGTATAGGACTGAATTTCTGACATTCTTCACAGGATTTAGCATACTCGATACAATCTTTTAGAATCGAAGGCCAATAATAACCTTGTCGAGTTAATGTCCATTTCATTTTCTGACCTATCATGTGGGCGCCACATATTCCATTATGTATTTCAGCCATTGCTAAGTAAGCATCATCATTCCCTAAGCATCTAAGTAATACTCCATCGATTCCTCTTTTATATAACTCATCATTTAACAACACATATTTTACTGCTCGATACTTAATTTTCTTATCAGTTCTCCCATTGGGGTTTTGCAAGTAATCTGTAATCGATTTTCTCCAATCTTGGTCATCTAAGTCACTAATATGTAAAATTTCATTCTTTTGAGGTAATTTTTCTTTAATTTGAATCATTTCCTTTAAATTTTCCAAGGATATCTTATACTTGGATGCAATTTGCGCCAAATCATTAGCTTCTTGATTGAATTCTCGAGGAATGTATTCGAATGTTATATCATCGAACATTCTACTTAAAGTCATTACCTTTTCTAGATATCTGATCAAATTGGTGTTAATACACTTGTACTCTTTTCACACTTGTTTAATTACTAATTGCGAATCACCTCTTATAATTACATGTCGAGCTCTTAACTTAATTAGCGTTTCGAGACCTGTTATCAAAGCTTCATATTCGGCTTCGTTATTTGAACAAAAGGGTTGAATCTCGAATGATAACTTAGTCGGGATATTACTTGGAGAAATAATAAGAACTCCTACTCCAGATTTCTCCGACGTGCTCGAGCCATCGAAATACATTATCCATTTACTTATTTCAATAAACAAGTTCTCAGTATAATCAACTGTATGATCGACCATGAAATCAGCTATTATTTGTCCTTTTATCGATTTTAAAGACTCAAAGGATAATGAAAATTCTGTCAAAGTCAACACCCATTTTCCTATTCGATTATGCATAATTGGTTTCGACAAAAGAAACTTCAAAATATTATTTCTAGAATAAACCATTACATCATGAGGCTTCATTACATACTTGAGTTTCGTACAAGAGAAATATAAGCATAATCCTAACTTTTCTATATCATTGTATCGAGTCTCAGCATCGTTCAAAATTCTACTTAGATAATAAACAGCGCATTCCACACTATTCTCGTCTTCTTGTGCTAATAGACTGACCATTGTTCGATCTGATGCTGATACATATAGCTTCAATGGCTTGTTTCTCATCACTGGTATCAAAATTGGAGGATTTGTCAGCATTATTTTGATTTGCTCGAAGGCTTCTTGATGTTCCTCCTTCCATTTAAACTCTGCTTCTTTCTTCAATTTTAACAAAGATGAGAAAATATAAGTCTTGCCGACTAAGTTAGACATAAATCGTCTCAAATAATTTATTTTTCCTAAGAATGACTCATGAATCGTCTCTTAGTTTTTGGAGCGAAGTATCTATTATAACCTTTGCTTTATTTTTATCGATCTCAATACCTTTTTCGTGCACTATGAATCCTAAGAATTCACCAGCAGATACACCAAAGACACATTTCAAAGGATTCATTTTTAATCCATGTTTTCTCATTCTCTCAAAAGATTTTCTCAAATTGCTCAAGTGTTGACACTTTTCTTTTGACACAACAACAATATCATTTATGTAAATTTGCATAAAATCATTGATCAAATCATGGAAAATTAAATTCATTGCTCTTTGATAGGTTGCCCCAGCATTTTTTAATCCAAATGGCATCACTATCCATTCGTATGTACCTAATGCCCCCGGGCATCGAAAAGTTGTTTTAGCTATATCATTTTCAGACACAAATATCTGATTGTATCCTGAATAACCATCTAAAATACTTAACATTTCATTACCAGCTACTGCATCTATTAACACATCAGCTATTGGCATAGGGTATTCATCTTTAGGAGTAGCTAAATTCAAATCTCGATAATCAATACATACTCTCATTTTACCATTCTTTTTAATAACAGGAACAATATTAGAAATCCAATCGACATACTTGGCAGTTCTGATGAATTTTGCCTTTAGAAGTCTATCGATTTCTTCTTTTATCTTCCCCATCACCTCAGGCGCGAATCTTCTCGGTGCTTGTTTTACTGGCTTTTTCCCTTCTATGATGGGTAATCTATGTTCGACTAGACTTTGATCCAATCCAGGCATTTCTTCGTATTCCCAAGCGAAGCAGTCCTTATATTATTTTAACAAGGAAATCATGTCTTCCTTCATTTCTTTTTCGAGATATTTGCTGATATACGTAAGCTTCTGATCCTCGATACTCCCCAAGTTAATCTCTTCTAATGGGTCCTGAGCCTCAACCTTTTTGTGATTTGATGTAATGGATTTTTCAAAACCTAACAGACAATTATCGTAAATACAATCAAGTATAACTTGATCGCTTTTATTTGCAACTAAAGTCGAATGAATCGATTTATTTGGTCCTATCTTACTACTACTATTACTTTCTTGGCTCTTATTTTCATCTTCATATTGTCTCAATCGAGCCAAGTGAAAGAATTAATGGTTGAGTTCAAGAGGGGGGGTGAATTGAACTTTAAAACTTTTTCACAAAACTTACTTTCTTTTGGAAGAATGAGTTATCTTTATTTAATCTTTGCGAAGGTAGTTTGGTTTAAACACAAAAAGTTTATTGACAGAAAATAAAAGAGATGAAAGAAGAATATTAACACACAAATTTATACTGGTTCACTCTAATCCAGAGCTACATCCAGTTCTTGACAAACCAGTCAAGTTTCACTAATACCAAGTGAAAATTTACAACCAGTAGATACTCACCAATCTACCCCAAGAACTATCTTGCACACCCACAAGACAGAATCTTGAAAACCACCCAGTAACCAAACCCGAGTCATCGTACCAAGTGCAGATTACAATCCAACCTGCACAATCAACTTTTACAAAAGAATATGGAAAGAAAAAACCTGGACTTGAAGTTTCTAATTGTCCGGAACCAATTCTATCAACACTTTCTCTCTTTGAATGACCACAATTCTGATCACAAGCACCTTATGATATGAAAAAGATTCTTGAATGCAGAGAAAGTCACGTATGAAAGATTCACAGATTGATTTCACAAGTTTTCTCAAGTAGTGTATTGTATTGTGTGTTTCAAAAGATAGATCAAATCTGTATATATAGAGTAAATCAGAAAATCAGAATGCTTCAACTGTCAAAAACTGTTTCAGAGAGTCAAAAGATCGATTAGATTGAAGTAAAACAGTTTAGAAGAGACTCTGATCGATTAGAACTGAAGTATGATCGATCAGACCGAGTTATGATCGATTAGAACTGAAGTATGATCGATCAGACCGAGTTATGATCGATTAAAATGAAACTATGATCGATCAGAATATTATTTCAATCGATTAAAATATTGATTCAATCGATTGATTTCATTTAAAGCTCCATTCAATCGATTAAGATATCGATTCAATCAATTGATTTCATTTAAAGCTCCATTCAATCGATTAAAACATCGATTCAATCGATTAATTTCATTTAAAGCTCCATTTAATCGATTGATTCGAGTTTTTAATGGATTGAAACAACTTAATGAAAATGACAGCTCTTCTGTTTCAATCGATTGAAAGTCATTTCAACAGATTGAAATCCTGCAAACACTTAGTTAAAAAAATAGTCTCTCTGTTTTAATAGATTGAGAAATATTTCAACAGATTGATTTTCTAAAAAACTCTTAGACTGAAAAAGGTCTTTCTGTTTCAACAGATTTAAAAATATTTCAACAGATTGATTTTCTAAAAAACTCTTAGACTGAAAAAGGTCTTTCTGTTTCAACAGATTTAAAAATATTTCAACAGATTGAAAATGCGAAACTTGATATTTGAAAATTCATTGAGTTATTTTAACTTGTTGATTCCGCGAATCAATCAATTGAAAAAACGATTATGTATGATCACTTATTCTTTTAAGTAATTTTAACAGATTGAAAATCCTTTTCAACAGATTGAAAAACTTAGTTTGATCTTTTAATACTTAGATGTTAGTTTTTCATGCAGAAAAATGATTTTCAATGGGATGCAACATTATAAGGTGCTTATCAAAAAATATATTGTCCTATCAAGAGATTAAGTGCTTAAACTAAAAAACCTAATCATCTACACACCCACAACCTAAGCTATATCTATGTCTTCATCAAAACCACCAAGTGCTTGTCTTTATCAAATCCACCAAGTGCTTCACCAAGAACCCTTCGTAATCTCTATTCATCTTCATCGGCCACTTCGAGGTTGGCCCCCTCTTTGATCATAACAAATCCTTTCTTCTCATTCATTTCTAAGAATCGCTCCTCATGTAACTTTGAATTAAAATCTTTGACCGTTTCGAAGGTGAATGGCTGAGCCAGTGCCAGATTCTGTAGTGCCCGACCAGCCTGAGAGACGAACGTTACAAATTCGTGCGGATCCCCGAGGATTACTTCGAGATGTCCATCTCGATTCCACATGAATAATTTCGATGAGCCGTAGATGGAACGGCCCCTACTCCATGAATCCACTCTCTTCCAAGTAGTGCATTGAAATTTGCATGTGATCGGACAACAACAAATACAGTAGGCCTCGAATAAGTTCCCACTTTTACGTCTAAGGCAATCATGCCTTCGAGCTCGATGTTTTTCCACCGAAATCGGAAATCATGATATTGTGCTTGACTAAATCTTTCAGTTCAATGCCAAACCTTTTTAACATAGTGATTGGCAATATGTTTACTACCGCACCACCATCGACAAGGACTCTATTCACCATTTGTCCTTGAATCTCGATATTCGGTAATAGGGGCTTCGTGTGGAACCTCATTTCCTCGAATGGAGGATCAATAAAAGCAAGCATCTCTATGAGTTACTTCACATGATGTTTGTGTAACCCATGTTACTTTTGGCTTTATGTTTTCTGAGTAGAAGTCATCTTCTCGATCGGCATTACTCTGTTCTTGGTACTCTTGATATTCACTAACATATTCCGCCGGTAGTATCGATATCACTCCGATTTGATGCTCATCCCAGCTACCCTCATTCTTATCGTCGAAATAATCTCTTGCATATTGGCCCCCCATTGGTACATTATTCCCTTCAAAGTTTCTGTAATTATTCCAATAAGGGATCCTTCCTCCTCTTCTCCAGGGCCTTCCACGGAATCGTCTTTGGAATGTCAGGAATCCAGCATTTGGTCCCTCTTCATATGAAAGCCTCTCGAAGACATCATTACTCTGAAGTCTACTTCCTCCTCTTCGAGAAGGGTACATTGCTCTTTTTACCCATTGTCTTCGATTCCTACCGACACCGGAACCATCGGATTTCGTTGGCTTTCTTCGATTGTTGGTTGGCTTGCTTGATCCACTTTGTCATTCTTCCTTTCGTTCGACTCTCGATTTTCTTCATCCTGTTCTACTCGAAAGCCTTAGCGGCCGACTTGTCGAAGACCGCACCGCATCGCGGACATAACGACACATCTTCATCTTTTCCTTTCTTTCTGTTCAAAAACTCGAGGAGAGAATCTCCTGACCGATGATAAATTTCTCTCTCGAATTCCTTTTTGAATTCACTCAGATCGAATTCCATATCTTCTTCAGACACATCCATTCTGACATGTTTAGGATCAATGTCTTCAGTAGCATCGACCATACCTATAAGAGCAGAATTCGTCACTCGGGCATCCTCAGTCATGCCCGTTTGGGATTCAATATACCCCACTTGTACTTTGAATGGACTCGTGTCCACTTTCATTGACATTTCTTCAAATTTCAGTCTTCCTTGGTCAATCGCATCTTGGATCGTATTCCTGAAATGTATACAATTGTTAGTCCAATGTCCAAAAACATTATGAAATTTACAATATTTTCGACCATTCCTTTGTTCTGCCGAAGGCAGCTTATGATCTTCACTCAACTTAATTTGTTTGTCTTTTAATAAAATATCGAAGATTTTATCAGCTTTTGTCACATCGAAAGTATATGTTCGATTTGCCATCTTATCTTTCACTTCATTCTTTTGTAGCAGTTTACAGATATATGGAGCCCCTACTTTAAGTTCTGCTATGTTCACTTTCTCATCGACAGTTTCTTCAATTTCATTTTCTGTCATGGTATCTGTCTCATACAAATCATTTATTTATGCTACTCTTTCTTTTTTCAAGGGTTTCTCATATTTCTTATACCTTTGTTTTTCGTACTCGATTTGTTCCACTCTCCTTACTTTATCGGCTAATTGAGCCATGTCATTCAATGGCAAATTGACTAATTTTTTCCTAATCGAGAATTCTAAGCCGGCAGAGGCCATTCTGACTAACTCATATTCGGGAATTTGAGTGAAACATCTCGACTTCATTTGTCTAAATCGATTCAAATAATCATCTATGCTTTCATGATTGTATCTTTTTATATTCATCAAATCAACAAGACTTACTTGAGTTTCTCCTCTAAAGAATTGCTCATGAAAATTTCTCTCCAGTTGCAGCCAATTATAAATCGAATTAGGTGGCAACGAGGTAAACCAAGTAAACGCATTCTTAGTCAGAGAACTAGGGAAATATTTCATCTTTAATTCCTCACTTATCGCTAGGTCCCCACATTCGATCTGATATCGAGCTACATGCTCGATAGTTGATTCACCAACCTCTCCAGCGAATTTGGTGAATTTAGGCACTTTGTATCCTCAAGGTAATTCTATCTCGAGAATCGCATTTGGAAAAGGTGACACAAAGTACGTTTGATTGGGTGGTCTAAATTCCATCCCTTGTAAATTCATCCTCTGTCCTAACATGTTATTCTGATTGTACATATTTTGAAATCCCTCATTCAAATTCCAATAAATATCATTCCTCACATGTTGGTGTTGATCATTGTTTCTATTTCTCCTCAATAGATACGGGGGGTTGATATTAGCATTCTGGTTAGCATGATTTTCTACCCTTGTTTGTCGAGGCACAGCCAATGCATCCTCGATTCGTGACATTTGGTCTGCTAATATCTCAAAACTAGCAGTAGTGTTTTGAACTAATGGATTTAAAACTGTAGTCAACTGTTGTGATAACATATTCACCATCTCAAAATTGCTCTCATCCATTTGTTGTCTAAGTATCCCTAATGAGTTACTGGATATCCCAGTACCAGTGTTTTTGATAGTCTCAAAATTGGATCGATGATAATCTCTATCGAATGTGTATCTTCCATGTTCCAAATTTCCTCTATGATCTAGATTTCCTCTATGATCTAGATTTGGAAGCGTTTGTTGTGTGCCTAAATTCTGCCCACTTCCTGAATTCAGGGGGATTGCTAAGTTTTGAGATGTCCCTAAATTTGGAGGGACTCCAAAATTTTGGGGCATACCTAGTGTTTGAGGCATTCCTAAGTTATATCTTGAATTCCGCTGTGCTGAAGAAGTTCCAGCTCCACTTATATTATTAAGTGAAAACCCAGGAGGTCTTCCACTCATATATGGCCCTACATATGTGGTTGTGGGGTTTCCCACAGTTTGCATATTATTTGGTACCACCACACTAGACCCTACTTGGGTATTTGCTAAGGTGCCTGAATTTTGTTCATTACCCGCAGGTATAGACATACTCGCAGTTGTCGATGTTACAGGCATATTCCCATTATGACTTTGCCCCCAGTATTTGGTGAATGTACACCATTTAGACCCTCACTGTTACTCTGGTTATTTGATAAATTTTGACTCATGCTTATAACTCTCCCACTCCTTAATCTCATACACTTTCGAACTAACCAATTTTGTGTATTTTCAACACAAGGCTACCCCTACCTGGCGCGCCAATTTGTTTCTGGTGGAACTTTGATTGATTTCAACCCCCGAGATGTTTTGATACTAACCAAAATTCTACCACGTAAGTTCTTTTTACTTAGGCTAGCAAATTAATTTTCAATCGAAATACGTATGAGGATCGAACCTTACCTAGTATCGAAAATGCTACTTTTTTGGTGTTTTGTATTTAAGATGCAGAAAGCAATAAAACGTCGAATCGAAAAACAATACAGGATACTAAATTGCTGAAACCCGTAAAATGCAGAAACCTTAAAAATACGTTAAATGTAAATGACAAGGAATCGAAAGAACGGAAATGTAAATGGCAAGGAATCAAGATTGCAGAAAATATATCGGAAATCGAAATTGCATCAATGTTAAAGGACAAGGAAACTTAAACGTGGAAACTTAACTTTCATTGAATTGAAATAACAAGGAATCGAAAGAACAAAAACATAAAATTGCTGAATATAAGGTGCATCAAAATAAATTACCAAGGAAAATAAAGAAAGCGGTAAAGGTACTCGATGAACATGGAAATCCAGATTGTCAGAAGCTTCATGGTGTTCGTCATGTTCCGGTAAACTTCTCACTACTAATTCTGTTCTCTGCCAATTTTCTGCTCTCTCATTTCTTCCTCTTTTGCTCTATTTATAGGGCATCATTCAAACCTTCCTAGAGCAGTTAACAAAACTGCTACCACGTTCTACGTGCGTGTTGCAGTTTATCTTATATGGTTTCAATACTGTACCCACGTTCTCACGATCTTCAACTTCTACCATGATTTAGAAACTGCTTCCCGTATATGCGCTTGACTATTCTTCCCTTCACAATTTGGCCAGGGTTTTGATATCCATGTGGGTTAGCCTTCCCCTCGATTTCGAATTTATCGAGAACTTTGAATCATTTTTTATTCCTCTTAACCTTAGCATCATATACTTCTGATTTCTTGGTTTATTTCACAATAAACTTTTAACTATTATTCCTTTGATTCCGACTCTAACGTTCGATTTTGTGTGCTACGTCCTTCTAATTGGACATCGAATGGTTTCTCGTCCACTTCGCTTTATCGATCAATTACATGTTTCTCGATTTTTTTTTTCATTTTTCGATCGCTTTTCTCGATTTCGTCCTAACAAGTAGTTATCAACTTTTCTTTACCATTTTTTTCTATGAACTCGATTTAATTAAAAAGTTTCTTTTATACATTTGAAAGAGCTTTCCTTGATAATGAATTGAAAACTATATAATTGATAAGTTTTTTTAGATAAATATTATACAAATTAATATATTTATTTTATGTTATGATTAAGAGTAGTGGCGGATCTTGACTATTGATCTTGGGGGGCCAAATAATATATTATTAATAAATATAAAGGGAAGAAAGATGATAAAAGTGTAAAAGGATAAAATTGTAAATATATACTTAAATATATTAAATGATCATTAAGTTAGAGAGAGACAAAATCATAAATTATATAAGAGTTATAAAACTGAGAAGGGACTGAGAGGATAAAATTGTAAATATACAAGTAAATATATTAAATGTTAATTAAGTTTGGGGGACCAAAATCATAAATTACATGGGAGTTACTAGAACTTTGGGGGCCATGGCCCCTCAACTCCCAAGAAGATCCGTCATCGATTAAGAGAAAATAATTAATTCACATGATGAATCAAATTCCTCAAAAAACTAACCATATGATCTTTTATAATATGAAAAATAATTTACACTATCAATTATTAACTAAATTATAAAAATAATATTGTATAAAGATTTATTATAATATTTTTTATTCATCTTTTCTAATAAATTATACGGTGATAATTTTATAATTAAAACTTATTTTTGTTGTGAGTATTCAAAATTAAACCATCATATATATTTATTTAAAATTAAACTACTTTCTATATTAATTTATTTTTCAACCATCATAATAAATGATTGTGTGAATTATAAATTTAAATACTTTTAATTTTGTTCAATTTTATATTATTATAGTAAGTATTTATTATTACATTTCAATTTTAAACTATGTGTCGTTTTTTAAGTCAATTAAAACCTTAATAATAAGTATTTAATATAATTATTTAAAATTTAATCAATATAAAAAATATTTATGATTTAAAATTGAGGCGTCATAAAAAGTACTTAAATTTAAATTTTTCAAATTTATTTTATACTATTCATTTTTTTAATTTTCCATTTTTTTCTTTCTACGTTAGAAATTTTCATCCATATTTTTTTTACTTTTGTTATATTGTCACATTCATCCATTTTTTGTCTTTCTCACCCTAGCATCACCATTTCTCATAATTTTACATCTTCCTTATTTATAACAAAGGTAATATTTGAATATATTGTCTCATTTTTTTCTATTAATTTTTATTTCATGATTTGATTTAATGAAGTGTTTTAATATATGTTAATTTATAATTTCATTCAACTTGAGTGATAATTCTTTATATTTTATATTTAATTGTTTTTTATATAAATGACGTTTATGTTTAATTTTTGAGACTTTTTATTATATTAAAATTATTTAATAAAATGTATGTGAAAAATATAACTATACAAAAAATGACGTAGAAATGTTTACGATATGTTAAAAACCAACACAAAAATATATTTTTCTATATCGCCAAAATCTCTGTGAATTGTGAAACCCTCATTAAAAAAATAAAAAAAATTAAAATAGATTATTTTTATTTCTTAGATAACTCGATTTATTTACTGTAGCATTAAAAGGGAGTTACATGAATGATATATATATATATATATATATATATATATATATATATATATATATATATATATATATATATATATATATATATATATATATATATATATAATAGTTAGAGTATTTATAAATAATTATTATTCATGATTATTAATATTTTATTAGTTTATAATTTATAAAATAAATTAATTTATGATTTGTTAAATTTATTATTAAAAAATTAAATTAATGTAATTTAAAAAATAGAATAATTTTTTATTTATAATGAAAAAAAAACTTTACGAAGAACGAGTTTTTTTAGGTGTTGAAAACCACTAATTAATATTTGAATGTACTAAAAAATATAATTTGTTACATATTCATTATTAAGTATTATTTGAGTTTAAGGACTGTGTATCCTTCCTTATCAAGTCGTGTTTCACAACTTAATCAAATGGGTAATTAAAAAGATTATCTATTAATTAAAAAGAAAATCACACCATTTTGATAAAAAAAAACCCGTAGATATAATGTTTGAGTATTATAATGATCTAGGAGAGTTTGAAATGAATACTTAGGGTTTATAGACTCAGGCCAAAAGTTAAGAATACAATGCCACAAATTATAATAAAAGTAAATACTATTTTGATGAGACTCATGTTACATGGAATATATTGTCGCCTTGTCCCATGGCAACGATGGCAACTTATTCGAGTTTATAAATTAACAACCTGCAAGAATCAGCAAACGGATTAATTTGATTTACCTTTTATATATTCTGATTTCGGTGTTTTCATAATTTATATTGTGAAGAACATATGTGAACACAACACCTTTTTTTTTAATGCACATTTAAGTTTGGAATCTAGTAGGTTTCCACCCATGTAAATTGATTAGCTCTAATATATTAATTTTCAGATTAATTAGCTAATTAATGCATCCTTCAAACTAGACACAGTTTAAATATAGCAATGCAAGTTATGCTTTCAAATCACAAGAATGGCATTTTAAATATGGGAAAATAAAAAATACATTAAAAAATCCATTTATAATTTTTTTTTCTTAAATTGTTTAAGAGTTTTGTGTGGAATTAGAGATGCCCACTTATGAATGAAATACAATTATATAAATGTTGACATGATCTAAATGAACAGTGTTAATTATTTATCATATATACTTAGTACTGTAAAATTAATAATTTTCAACCTAGGTTGGGTAAATTGGTTGTCCTTAAACAACTAAGATTTGATTTATTTCTAAGATAACTTGCTATTGGTAGGCATGTAAATTATCATTCATAAATGTTTTCCTGATTTTATATACATAAACTTTCAGTGATTAGTTTTTTAAAATGAAAAATGAGATTAGGTTATATTTTTACAAATTGATATATCGTATTTAATAATATTTTACTGCAAATTATTTGGGCATTTGATAGCTAGTGTATTATTAAAATCAATTAATAGTATGATAATGACTTTAATAGGCATGCGCGGATAGTTGGTGTTAAAAGAAAAGCATAGACTAATATATAATATCTAACTTTTTACTTTCAATCAAATAAAAAATCATTGAAACTCAAAATAATAAAGTTTTTTTTTTATATTTGCAGTGGAATGTGTTTTAATTTAATGAAAGATGAAAAATGTTAACATAAATCTTTAGAAAAATTTTAACGTTTCATTTCTTATTTATTAAACATATTATCCTTTAAAATTTTATTTTTTCTCTAAAACTTTTATCTTCTTTTTAATTTATTGAACTTCTTATATTTTTTAAGATCCGAGTTCATCCTAATAAAATTAGTAAAGAGTAGATGATTTTTTTATCTATCAAATTTTTAAATAAAATAAGTTTCTTTATATCTCTTTTTCTAGAATGTTTTGTACTTAGGAATTTTGGCATGCATGTGAGCTCCTATAGTTTGCATGTGTGATTTTATGAGAAAGGGTGAATCTTGGTTCATTAGGGTTTTCGTGAATAAGATTGAGCATTATGTGATATTGAGATAACTAAAGATTTGAAGAATAAAAAATAGTACTACTTGTAACAAAATTCATAGGTAATATTGTAACAATTCAAAATTAATATATATATATATATATATATATATATATATATATATATTAATTTGCATAAGCATAATACTAAAAAACATGGTATGAGTAAGAGTATAATTTTATATTTTCTCTCTATTTTTTTTATTTTCACTTCATATTTTTAGAATAATTTATCTTTTCTTATTCTTGAAATTTTTATACAAATTGTTACTTAAGATAATCAACTCAAGATGCTTTATATCACATTTATTTCCCCTTATAAATCTTCTCCATTTAATATTCGTTTTTCTATTATACTTTACTTTTTTATGTAGATTTTCTATTTTTTATACTGTTTTATTTCATTTATTGCATTCCATTTATACTTTTTCTGCCCTTACTATTTTCTTTAAATTCTTTTATTTACCACTTTTATTAGATTAGTTTCCAGCTTTCATCAAGAGATTAGTTTTATTTTCTACATTTTATTGTTTTTATTTGAAATTTTCCTTATTTTCTAACATTTGACGAGTAAAAAACAAAATTTAAGCATCATTGACTAATTCTCCTTAAGGATATTATCTATGTCAGCTCTAATACTGCATTACTTTTATTGTAAATTCTTTGATGATATCTAGGTAACAATATTTCATTAATCATAGATACAATTATGATCATTAAGAAACTAGGAAAACCGCACTTAAACTACACCCTTCTAAAGTTATGAATATTGAATAATGATTCTAGTTAAGAATATTAGTGCTGCCAACATATTCATGATCAAGAATGGGAACACTTCTTGAATATGCAACTTGATTATTTTCTAACTCATTCCCAACATTGTTTGTCCAATCAAGTTGATCTACAAAAGTTTATTAAAACAAAAAATAATAGAAATTAGAAATAAACCAAATAAACTAGAGATTAGTAGAAAATGTGTCAAATTGTCACTTAGAAAAATGATAAATAGTGATCAAATTTAATACTTTCAACTACGTCATGTAATTTGATCCAATGGTGTCCCATTTAGTTGTTCAAACTTTGTTTCCATTACCGTATAACCACCTTTTCCGTTTTTTATATCTTTCTTTCACATGATAGTGATAATGCAAGAAAGTAAACTTAACTAATAGTTATCATGTTTTGCTGTTAAGATTCACTCTCAATTTACCACCAATAATTACCATCGAATTACCAAAAGTTAATTACGAAAGAGTAATCAAGATCAAAATTGAGCAATGATTATGCAACCATTAACTACTTCACTCTCACTCCCGAATCAACCCTAGTCTGGTTCTATAATTATGTTTCATTTTTAACATTAATCTACCTTTACTCCCGAATCTCCCATCATATGAAAAAGAAACATCAAATAAGTGACTCACTCTCTTTGCGACAAAAAGAAACATCAAACAAGTACTCATTTAAGAATCACAAAAATTAAAATCCTAAATCATAAATTAATCAAAGGAAAATGTCACCTCTATCAAATGAGAATATCAACTTTACAGGTGAGTAGAGATGGTAAAACGGAGCAGTCCGTCCCATTTTGACTCGTGCCGCATTTGGCCCACTAAAAACGAGGTGGGGTAGGCTAACCCACTATAATCATGATGGGTTATAGACATTGACCCGTCCACTAAAGGACGGGTTAGCGTGTCTAGCTTCGTCATAATTTAAAAAAATTAATTTATTTTTTTAAATCAAATTTTTCAATAAATTTAATAATAAGATTATCATTTATTTGTCAATAATTCAACACACACACACACACATATATATATATATATATATATATATATATATATTCAAGTTAATAATATAAATCAATATATTATTTTAAGAAATTATAATTTAGAACAATAATAAAATTTATATAATAATAAATAATAATAAATATATATAGATAACATCACAACTTGTAAAATTTATATTTTTTATATTGAAAAATTTAAGTATATATATATATATATATATATATATATATATATATCTTTTCTATTTGATAAAACTTCACATTGTTCTCTTCTTCAGTAATTCTTACATTTCTAATTCAAGTCATAAGGATAAGAACAATCAGAATAAATAAGGAGAAAATGATGAACAACAAGGAGAAGATGATGAACAACAAGGAGAAGAGGAGAGAACAATTTGTGTTTGAATAAGGAGAATGTTTCCTATAATGAGTGAGGGTGATGTTGGAAAAACAATAATAATAATCCTGATTTTGATTCTAACGATCAAACATAAACATAATCCCATACTGATAAACATGCTGTAAACTGAATGCGAAAGCGTACCTGAATTAGCCATAATGATGATGTCTTTGTAGAGCACTGTATTGATCTTATAGTCTTCCACCTGAAGAGCACCTGTATTTCCCTCTTGATTTTCTCTCTTGATGGGGATAGAAAGAAAGGAATAGGAATGAAACTTACGTTATGTCTATGTGCTCCCAAAAGGGGACAACGACCCCTTAAAATAACCAGAATTAGGTTAATTACTTAAGTTTTAGTATTTCCAATTTGGCCCCTCATCAAATTAGAAATTGCTCAATGGTCTCTATACAATTTTGTTTTCATGACATATGCCTTTAGCCAAAACTTTAATTTAGTCAGATCACTTTATTATTTGGCTTAATAAATAATAACCCTAACACATTTAAATTATGTATCATATATATACATGACCCAAATTTTGCCAACAATCTCCCATTGGTCACAAATATATATGTCCTTACAACCTTACAAATGTGTTATACTTTATGAGCTCAAAATTGTCATTATATTCCTTTAGCATACTCCAAAAGTCTTGTCCATTAATCATATCAGGATATAGAACCAAACCAGCTTTTCATTGTATCATCGCAACTAAAACCAACAATGATTACTCATCCTAACATAACCAAATGACATGGATTCATCATGAAATGTGTAGCATGAAAAATTACGTGAAAGTGATCTGTACACGTTTATTTTCAATTGGTCCAAACTTTAACTTATTGAGATCGATATAATATCCTTAATGTACAAAGTGTAATGAATGAACGAAAAAACCGCATATCTATAGATAACCAAATATGTCCAAAAAACAATGTATACATATATGAAATTAAACATAGAACATAAAATATATGAAAGTGACTAACTCTCACTAAACCACAAATTCCTCAAACTGTAAAACACCCATGTGAGCAAAATGCTCATGAAAGACCTTGAGCGGAAGTCCTTTAGTCAGAGGATCTGGTATCATGGAGTTTGTCCTTAAGTGTTCTATGAAAATCTGTTCACTTTGTACTCTTTCCTTAACAATACAGCTGATTTATTGTCACAATATAACTTAAGTGGTCTTTCAATGTCTTTCACAATTTGCAGCCCTGTGACAAAATTTCTCAACCATATTCCATGATTTGATGCCTCATAGCATGTTACAAATTCTTGACATCCTACAAAATCTGAGTCAGAAAACTCAGCGATCTCCAACTGGTCTGACCTCCTATATGTGAGCATATAATCTTTTGTTCTCTTTAAATATCTTATGACCCTTTTTGCTGTTTTTCAATGGTCTATTCCTGGATTGCTTAAATATCTGCCTAGAATCGCAACTATGTATGCTATGTCTGGACGTGTACATACTTGGACATACATCAAACTCCCTACAGCTGATGCATAGGGAATCTTTTGCATTTCCTCAATTTCCAAATTTCCCTTTGTGCACTGATTGAGACTAAACTTGTGATACACACAATCATAAAAAATATTCATCTTGAAGCCAAATGAGTTTCATACCTTCTGGTAATGGGACAAGTTCCCAAACCTTATTGTCTTGCATGGACTTATACTTCTCCTTCATTGCTTCAATCCACTTTTGAGAGTTAGAACCTTGTATAGCTTGACGGAAGTTAACTGGGTCATCTTCCATTATATCATTATTTTCCTCATGTTCCTGAAGAAATACCATGTAATCATCCAAAATAACACTTCTTCTTTCTCTAGTGGATCTCTGCAAAGTTATTAGCTCATGATGCACAGGTTCATGAGGATCTTGAGTTTGTTCTTCATGAAAAACCAAATCATATTGAGTAAGGGGTTCATCAATAATGCCTTGTGGAGGTTCCGAACTTACTTTATCAAAAGTAACTATTTGAATTGGTTCTAGAATTGTTACCGATTCTGCCTCCAAGACAAAGTTCCTGATTTTATTCTTCCCCCCAAACTCAATATCCTCAAAGAACGTAGCAGTTCCCGTCTCAAAAATTGTCTTTAATGTGGGATCATAAAATTTATATCCCCTGGATCTTTCAGCATAACCAATAAAATAACTACTTACTGTTCAGGAGTTCAATTTCTTTTCATTTGGCTTATAAGGCCTTGCCTCAGCTGGACATCCCTACACATGGAAATGCTTCAGACTAGGCTGTCGCCCAGTCCAAAGCTCATAAAATGTTTCGGTAGCTGTTTTAGTTGGTACTCTGTTTAAAATATAAGTTGTCATATGTAATGTCTCTCCCCAAAGTGATTCCAGTAAGGTGGAATGACAAATCATACTCTCTACCATATCTTTAAGAGTGTAACACAAGCCCAAACGTCACAATTTGATTGTGACCTGAGCACTTGTGTCATAATGCACTTGAGTGAGTATTTTCAATTTTACGTTTAGCACCACATGATTCTGTATTAAGGGTTTCATTATAGGTGGCCACAATATTAAGTAAATACTAATTATCATAAATCAAAAGTGAACCAGTTCCAACAATATCTGAATTAAAAGACAAACTGAACTTATTGTTTCCAAATGAACACAAATAACCTAATTTGTCCAAATAAGAAACTGAAACCAAATTCCGTCTAAATGACGGCACAACAAAAGTGTCTTTCAAATCCAAATAAAAATCAGTACTTAATAACAATTTAAAATGCCCTATAGCTTCCACCTCTACCGATTTGCCATCTCCAACATAAATCCATCTTTCAGAATCAACAGGCTTCCGGTAGTTTAGGCAACCCTTTCTTTTCACGCAAAGCATGATATTTAGCACATTTCTTCTTTACGTGTCCAGTCTTATTGCAAAAGAAACATTTGTTTTCTTGAGTTTGTTTCTTTTGTTCTGGACCCTTAGCACCTTCTTTTCCGAGATCCTCTGATCTCTTTCTTTTGCCCTTAGCCTTGGAGATGCTTGCAAAATGAGCACTTTCTGTCTTGTCTTGCTTTAGTCTTTCCTCTTCTTCACTAGTGCAAAAATGACATTTTACGTCACCCAATTGTCGTCGCATGTCAAAATATTGGACGTAAATAAAACGCGATGACAATTTTGTAAATAAGAGGTGAAACTTTTACGTCGCATATTGTAGGAGGTGACGTTAAAAACCTCTTTTACGTCGCACCTGGTACAATGCGACGTAAAATAGAGCTTTTTAAGTCACGTGGAGGGTGCGCGACGTAAAAAGTATCACTTTTTACGTCACATGGGGGTGCGCGACGTAAAAAATATCACTTTTTACGTCACATGGGGGTGCGCGACGTAAAAAGTATCACTTTTTATGTCGTGCACCCCCCACGCGACGTAAAAGAGGCTTTTTACGTCACGTACTAGGGTGTGCGGCGTTAAAAGTTCTTTTTATTCTCTTCCATACCCACTCCCGCATCTCGCGCCGCAAGGGTTTTTTAGAAATACAATAAAAACGACAACAATAGCTACCTTTCCACACCATTTTCGATCATTTTGGCAGTGAAGAACATCAACATTGTGTCTCATTTTACGAATTTGACATTTCTCCCCGATTGGATTCGAGTTTGAAATCGTTTTCGTGTTTACTCGAGGTTAGTGTTCTATGTCTCCTGATATATGTTCAAATTGAATCCGTGATTATTTTTGGGGATCTAAATCACGTCATTGTATGAATGTCTCCACTGGATTGTTATTGGAATGTCATTATTTTGTTTGAGTGCATTTTCGGTTTACACACTCCATATACGTGCTTTATTATTTGTATATTAATTTATTTTTAAATATAGATTTTGAATATCTAGGAGTGACGAAACTTTATAACATAATATGAACCGAACTTGGATGAATGCACGTCGTATTAGTGAAGAGTACGAAAAGGGAGTTGATGAATTTTTGAAATTTGGTAGTGAAAATGGAAAAGGTATTGAATAATATATGGCTTTTTTTCATTTAGAATCGTGTCTATAACTAATGTTCTAAGTGGAAAACCTGGAACAAAGACTTTGCAGTTCATTTATCCTAAGATTAGAAACTTATTATAATAAGTGAATACCATAATTATTGTTTGTATTTAAATTTTGAAAATAACATTATATTTATTCATCATTATATTACTAGCTAAAGAAAATTGAACCTCTGAATCGTCTGGTTGTAATATATATTTGCAGTGTTTTAGTTGTAAAACAGAATCAACCCAATTAAAAAAACAGACAAATTTACGTCGCATATACCAATATGCGACGTAAATTTGCTGTTTTTTTTAATTTCCGAAAGTTTTTACGTCCTGTTTAGTGGTATATGCAACGCAAAATTACGTCGGGTCTTGATAACTGACGTAAATTTACGTCGGGCTAAAGGGTCCGACGTAAATTTACGTCTCCCGTTTTAACGTCAGTTTTAAATACGACGTGAAAAGCCCTAAATACCTGACGTAAAATCCCCTTTTTGCACTAGTGCTTGTACGCAATGTGAAATGAGCTCATTAAGAGACCATTTATCCTTCTGACAGTTGTAAGATACCTTAAATTGATTAAACGTTGCAGGAAGAGAAATCAGCACCAAATGAATGAGCAAGTCTTCTGAGAGTTCAAGCTTTAGTGCCTTGAGTTTAAAAACAATATTAGACATGCTCATAATGTACTCCCTGATATTTCCTTTGCCTTGATATTTCATGGAGATCAAGTTCTGAAGAAGAGTGTTTGCCTCCGCCTTATCGCTTTTTGCAAAGTGCTGCTCAATTTCAACAAGGAATTCTTTGGCACTTGTGATGTTTTCAGAAACAGTTCCCCTAAACACCTTCGGGATGCCACGCTTAATGATCATTAGACTCATGCGATTTGAGCGATCCCACTTCTCATAATCTCTTTTCTGTTCAGAGGTACTTGAATCCTAGGAGTAGGGGGTTGCTCAGTCCTTAACGCAAGTTCCATATCCATGCAACCAAGAACAATATCAATGTTCTCTTTCCAAGTCCTTAAAATTTGTTTTATCGAGGACCGAACAGAATTTAAATTGGCAAATACAAAAGCAATTGTAGCTCGAATTTAGAATACTGAGAAATAAACTAATTATGCTCACATTATATAAAAAATAAATAATATATATTCAAATAGTGGTTTAACCCATCTCAAGATACTCAATACACCATCAATATCAAGTCTTTGGACAGTAACATTAACTGCTAGAGGTATCTTGTTGTAATAATCAAACATTGACAATAAAGCACGTCCAACAATAAACCAGTCTTTGGATTGATTCATCATCGACAAAGCAAATCCTTATAATTATCACATGTTTATCATTACAAGTGTGTATGCAATTCGGCCAAATATTAATCTTCCTTTGGGTCGACTAATACTCGCATGAATATACACAAACACTAACATTCAATATTTTTCATGAACTGCCCAATTCAAGAGAAGTTACTTTGGTGACTTCTTGACTCAATTTGCTCACAAAAATTATTAAACTACCAAAAATTGAATATTTTATTTATATAAAAAAACCAAATATTTAATATTTGCAAACTAATTCAAAAGAGAATCATCTCATTAGAATTCTACTAAGGATGAACACCTCCCTAAAATCTCATTAGGGATGAACACCTCATTTGAATAAATCAAAGGATGAAAAAAGACCTCATTTTCCACCAATACATAAAGGATGGACATCTCCCTAAAATCACACTAGGGATGAAACAGAGATAGTTCTGAGTCTCTTTAGCATACTGCTCTAAACCCTAAAAGGGGATTAAACAGTAATCACTCAAACCCTAAACAGAGAATTTAACATCAAATTTTCCTAAAAATAAGAACAGTCACACCTGTGGAAACATTCACCATTTACCTAATATTCTCTGTGTTGGGAACTCCACAAACACCACCCCCAATTCCAAACCCATAAAATTAAATAAAAACAAAAGATTCAAAAAAGAACAGAGAACCCAATACAAGAAAGATTGAAATTTGAAACACTATTTCTTTCTCAGTAAAACTTGAAACTTAAACCGAAATAAAAGGAAAAAACGAAAAAGAAGAATCCATAGCTTCCTCCATGGTTCCATCAGCAAGCAGAATCAGATTGAGGATGTTACCCCCAAATTTAAATTTTAGGGTTCACGAAAAATTAGAGATTATTCTCCACTTAGGGTTCATAAAATTGGGTAATTTGAATTGTTTAAAACAAAATTAATCCTAATTTTCATAATTAGGGTTCTATAAATAAAACAGACATGAATCAAATATAGGCGGCTCTGATACCAATTGTTGGAAAAACAATAATAATAATAATAATAATAATCCTGATTTTGATTCTAACGATCAAACATAAACATAATCTCATACTGATAAACATGATGTAAACTGAATGCGAAAACGTACCTGAATTAGCCATAATGATGATGTCTTTGTAGAGCACTGTATTGATCTTATGGTCTTCCACCTGAAGAGCACATGTATTTCCCTCTTGATTTTCTCTCTTAATGGGGATAGAAAGAAAGGAATAGGAATGAAACTTACGTTCTGTCTATATGCTCCCAGAAGGGGACCACGACCCCTTAAAATAACCAGAATTAGGTTAATTACTTAAGTTTTAGTATTTCCAATTTGGCCCCTCATTAAATTAGAAATTGTTCAATGGTCTCTACACAATTTTGTTTTCATGACATATGCCTTTAGCCAAAACTTTAATTTAGTCAGATCACTTTATTATTTGGCTTAATATATAATGACCCTAACACATTTAAATTATGTATCATATATATACATGACCCAAATTTTGCCAACAGGTGAGACTTTTTTAATTCTCTTTTTTTACAATTTTTAACTTTATATATTGTTTTTATGATTAACTGTATTACCATAAAAAAATTATTTTTATTAATTAGGCTGACTGTGAGCTAACCCGCTCAGTCCTGTGGGGCTCGACGAGTTGGCGAGGCGATCTAGAGTGAGTGAAAACATCAATCCGTCCTATTATATTATAGTAGGCTAGCGGTGTCGATTCTGTCGATTTGATCCGTTTTACCATCTTTATAGGTGAGCTTCATTTTTAAATGAGAAGTTACAAATAAGAAGTTTTGAAAGAGAAACTCATCCAAAAAAGTAATTCCAGAAGAGAAACTCTATATTAAAATAAAAATTACCAACTTAATAAAATAAATTTCATGCAAGAATTTTAAACAAGAAGTTTTAGGAGAGAAAATCCGTTGTAGGAGCTCGAGAGAAAAATTGAGAGTTGAAGAATAATTTTCAAATTGAAAAAGGGAAGGAGAGTAGTGAAATTGTTCTAAACTTTTTTATCCTCAAATATATTCAACAAATTAAACTTTTTAATATGAATAAATTATATAAGTATTAAATTATATAAACTCTATTAAATACGTTAATTTATACTATACTAAATTCTAAATTAAAAAGTGAATTATTGTAGCACCTAATTTTTTTTTGTTATAATTATATGAATTCTAAATTTGAAAGTAATTAATTTTAACAGATAATTTTTTTTTCATAATTGTATAAATTATAACAATTTATTAAAATTATTAAGTATAAACCTTTATTAATTAATATTTTATTTGTAGTGATATATGTCTTTTCTCACACCTTTTCTATGTGGATTAAAAAACTAAATAATAATAATAATAATATATTTTTATTATTATTATAATATTGTAATATTATGAGATTTACATTTTGGTAAGATGTTTTATTTTCAATCCCAAGTCATATGCTGTAGATTGATGTTTTAAAATGTATTCAACCTTCCACCGAAACAAAATAAAAAAAAAAATACATGAAACATGTTTGAAGGGTGGAGATTTTGTTTTCCAAATAAGTATGTGTCGTACTAACACGAGCGTTCTTACGCTAAACCCGAGGACAGTTTCTTACCTGTTATATACAAGATCAAACCCAAAGGATGAGATAGAAAATTTTCAAATTGAGTCATCATCATGACCTTATTCTAAATTCAGTCTCATGTAATTATTCCACCACTTTCCAGCGCTAAAGCTGTGAACGAAGACATGCGAAGGGGATTCCTCACTCTTCCCAGATAAACAAAAGGACGAAAACAATAAGAAAAAATAATTAAATTATGTCCAAGTCATAGGCTTGAATTAAGTTATTTCATGCACTTACATTCATTTACAAGTGGATGCATTATTTTACTCATATATTTACCTAAAAAAACAGAGATATATTACCCATCATTAATTAACCTATCATATATTAATTATGACAACAAAGACACAAGGTCGAAGAATCTCACTAACTTTCTTTGCTCCTTTTGATTGATCATATGGAGGCGTTCACGAGAATATAGCAGATTAATTTATCATGTTACTTTTGTTGTAATTATACATAGTGCGTGCATGGATTAAAAATTAGGTTATACCCGCATATGAAAGTAAGTGTGAATAAAATTATATGTCAGACAAATGAAGGGTAGATTATGTATACTTGTACAATCAGATAGAAACAAATTGTCTTTTTCTGAATCCAGAGGGACAGATGATGGGCGTGCATGAAATTTTCTATTTCCTGGTTAAATTATGTTTTTCTTTCTTTTGTTGTAACTTACACATATGTTACTACTTTTAAACTTAAGAGTAAATTAACTGAAACTTTTTTTAAATTTTTTTAAGCTTCACATAATTCAACTCTCCATATTGACTGCACAAAACAAAGGACTATAGTAGATCAGGGTAAGTGAAGATTTGGAATTACTCCATTTTTTTTCACATCTGCATGCATTGGAGATAATCTTGTTTCTTCATGTTAGGTGTAAAAGAACAAAAAGTTAAATACACACTGGTAGTGAGGACAGGCTCTATGTCATTTGTTAAAATTATTGGCCATTGTTAATCAATCTCTTTGTTTATCTATGAAGCTTGGTTGGTTCAAACTTGGTGTTCACGTTAAGGGAGTGAGTCATTTGCAAAGTGCCAACTTCAGGTTCACTTGTGTCGTTTGACGTTGAAGGATATAGTCACGGGAAAATGCCATTTGTTGCTCTCTTCAAACCGCCATGAAAAAGGCACCAACACAAGTTACGTACAGATACTGCTTCTGACTACCTATAGTTTGCCAGTGCTGCATTTTGACGTGAAGAATAGTTTGATAGAGTCACAATGGCGAGAATAAGTCTTACCCAGTTGGAAAGAGATTTGTTAATAGATTCAGTTACACGTGCAGATTAGTGTTTAGGTTAAACTTTAAGTTTGACGATTGAGGTTGTAAACTTAAGTAAAGGTTTCTTTTCATAAAATTGAGTTTTAAGGCAAAATTTTGTGTAAATATAAGTAAAGAAAATATTATTTTTATAAGTAAAATTTTATTCATGATAAATACTCACTACAAAGTAAACACTCACTACAAAATAAACAAAGACCATTATGACTTATAAAATCTCACGTTAAATAGAAATATGATAAATATAAAATAAGTATAATTTTTACTCAATTTTATAAAATTGAATTAAATATCTCATCATTTATAAGAATTAGTTTCACGAATGCTAGATTTGTTGTAGTTAATGCTAATTATCAATTTTTAAAGAAAAAAATAATGAGAGTGAGCCAAACCAATGTTAGTTTTCAGGTAAGTGTTCTCTCGACCATATAAAATATATATCCAAAAGTTTTTACAACTCAATCATGCATGATGAAATTATAAAAAATTTGACATTTTTGAACTTTGTCTATAACTTACTTTATACTCGAAAAAAGAAGAAAAAGATGTGTACAAATGATATATCCAACAACAAGCAAAATGAAAAAGATTGAATAGAATAACTCCTCAAATTTTAGTAATCTCATATACGTCAATATCAATGGTAACCTCTTCCACATTTTCATGGTATAAGATCAAATTAAGGTTAAGCTGAAACACTACTAGATCATAATTAATTTGAGATAATTTTTTCAACCTTAAGAATATTAACCCGATTAAGGTTATTATTTATTATTTTGGATTATTTTATTTATAAGTAAAATAAACTTATAAAGTAATTTATATAAATTATAAGAATATAAAAATTGAAAATATTAGAAGATAGAGTTTATTTATTTTAAATTTATAAAATTTTCTAAGTTTTGAAATTTCAAATAATGAATAGAGGAATAAATTGTTTCTTTTATAAACTTAAATTTTTTTTATTTAGATTATTTTGAATTATCTCTAAGATTTATGAATGGGAAGGAGAGGGAAAGTGAAAACTTAAAAAGTTTTGTGATTACGGGTATGCTTTCCATCTCTCTTATGAATTCTTTGGAATTTTGGTTAAGTAGGGGAAAAAGATATATAAGTATAGATTTTCAAGGTAGTTTTAATATCCATAAACTAGTTTGTAGGAATTGTTGAAGGTATATTATTGGTGTATTTTTTTACTTTATTTATGAATGATTATTTTTGAACAAGAATAAAAAATAATCCAATAATTAGTTATATTCAAAAGTATTTTTTTTATGAAATTTAGAATTGAGTTAAATATTGTTTTGGTATTTTTATGATAGTTAATTAATATAAAATGTGTTATGGAATGTATATTGTCTATGTAGATGATTGTTATAATTGTTTATATGTTTTTGATAGGTGAATATACATTATTTTATTGGATTCTTATGAGTTATATATAATGGTTGAGCTGAAATGGAAAATATTATAAGAGATGAGTGGAATTATATCAATTCGTTAGAAACCAATTGCGCTTAAACTCAGATTCAAGCAGCACTTAAGGAAAGAGTTATTAATTAGAAGAGTAAACTAATATGAAAAGTATTTTGTTTAAATAACCGTTTTAGTGTTCAAGCGGAATATATTTGTATATCACTTAAACGATTAAGGATGTGTTAGTGATATATAAATATATTGATGGTATATAGATGAAAAAACAAATAATATATTATTAATAAATAATAAATAAATATGAGAAGTTAAAAAAATATAAAAATATAAGAAATCAAATTTATAATATATCAATATGTATATTTGATAATTATTAAATTGGGGATCAAAATTATAAATATTAGTATAAATTATAAATTTTTTGGAAAAAAATTCCCTTACCTCCCAATAAACTTTATTGTCATAAGAAATTAAATAGATATTCAAACTTAGATAATATATATATATATATATATATATATATATATATATATATATATATATATATATAAAGAAAAGATTATTGAATTGGTATTTGAATCAGACGTTCATATTCCACTTATTAGGTAACACTAATAACCTAAGTTAAAAAGTAAGAAATTGATGAATAATTAATGATATCATATTTTAAAGTATTCATAATAGTGTGAAAATTTTAAACCAAAAAATAACTAAAATAATATTATATTATAAAAATCTAATACAAGGATCTAAGCTTGAAACTTAATAATAGATATAAAAAAATATCTTCTTCCATACTACTATCGAAAGTAATGATATAATGATATATGAAAAGAAATATTGTATTTATGAATAATTTAAAAAATATATATATGTTTTTGATAATTAGTCTATAAGAAAAACTAATTTTAACTCATAAAAAAAGTTATATATTTTTTTTCATATTTTTGTAATATGTTTTAGCATTTAGGATTTTCGTAAATTATTTATAATTTAGTTTTTTAAGTTATGTGAGATTATTTTGGTACAAAGGAACAATCATCAAATAGTCGAAACCAAGGGATTAAAGGGCCTTGTTAACTTTTGTGCAGTACCCTTTTTCATATTTGTAAATTTTGTAATCTTAAAATTGCTTTGGCAGGATTCTCTCATATTTTGGACAAAATTAAAGTTTAAAATATTTACTTTCAAAAGTTTTAAATTCAATAACGACAAAACTAAAATATATAACATGATTAAAAAAAAGTTGATAAAAATGAATATGTTGCAATGGAAAAGTGAAAACTGGAACCAGGCTTTGGGTTCAGAGAGAGGACAGAGGCAACAACAGAACGAAAACCAGAACAGAACGGGTCTCAATTACCACTCACAAGTACTGTGAGGTGACCGGCTCTTCTGCGTTTCACTCACCTCTTACAAATAATATAATCCTAGTAATGCTGTAATAACATCAACGACGAAGTTTTAAAATTAATCACGTTCATATATTATAGATACAGAGAAACAGAGATTTCTTATTTTTTTAAAATAAAAATCAATATAAATTAAATCATAAAATATTAATTTAATTTAGTTCAAATTTTAAATTAAATTAAACCTAATTATATTTTATTTCTGTGTTTATTTTTTTATCCGAATAGCTTTTCAATAAAAAGCGGGTAACTTTTCAATATAACACCTTTTGATAAAAAAACTGAATCAAATGAAACCAAGAAACATACTTAAGAGAAATAAACAAGCACTTTTTTTTTTTTAAACACTTAAAACATTTTTCAATACCTATATTTTAATTCTTTCACAGGATATTATGAGACTTAGCATTTAAATTAATGACGAATATCTAAAAAAATAATGCAACTGCAAAAGAAATGTAACTGTGAACAGTAGAGTAGTATATTATTTCTCCCTCCGTTATTATTTAATAATAACTCCCTCACTCATCATCACCGTTTCACTCTCTACCCTCACTATTCCGACTCTACATTTGAATCACCAACTCCCCTCTCTCTCTCTCTCTCTCTCTCTCTCTCTCTCTCTCTCTCTCTCTCTCTCTCTCTCTCTTATTTCTACCAAACGCGCTTCCCAAACTTAGAAACCAAAACTCACAAGATGGCCGAGAAGCACTTGCGGGACCTGCTACTGGAGGACCAAGAGCCCTTCCTTCTCAAACACTACATTTCGGAGCGACGCACCCTCCTCAAAAGACCTTCCCCAAACACCACCTTAAGAAAAAACACCTCAAACTTCCCACTCAACAAATGCCTCCTCTCCCTCCATAACGCCACCAAATCCCCGGTCTTGCAATCCGTGTCGCCCACGCAGAAGCAGAGTCCCCTCAGACCCTCCAGCGCGAAAACCGCCACGCTCCTCCTGGAAGCCGCGCTCAGAATCCACAAACACGCCAAACCCAGGCCAACCAGGGCCTTCGGCATCTTCGGCTCGCTCTTCAAGAAACTCACCAACCAACGAAAGAGGGAACAAATACACGATGATGTTGGCGTGAAGGTGGTGAGATCCTGTGGGAGTAGGCCCAGCAGTAGTGGCGTGTGGTCGGAGAGCAACGAGGACAAGTCGTTGGACTTGGAAACTTGCAGTAGTGGCCATTCCTTCGATGACTCTGTCGAACAAGAGATTCAGTTTCTCAACAAACGAAATCTTGGAAACGCTCATGATCTCTTCTTCTGCCAAAGCCCTTTCCGTTTCTCACTCCGACGGAGCCCCGACTTCTCCCCCCGCCGCACTCCGGAATTCTCTTCGCCGGCGGCGTCTCCCTGTCGCCACAACTCTCAGGTTTGTCCTTTTTCATCATGGCCAATGCTTAACATCTTTTTTCCAAATAATAAAATTGTTATAGTTATAACATGTACACAATTTAGTAAAAAATACCACCAACTTTTCAATTTTATATTTCTGCGTCAATATTTAGTACTCGGTCTCTATTCAATGTAAACCATATGAAATTGATTATTTTTAATCATCATATGGAAGGGCTTTATGAGAAAAAAATGATTTACAAAACTTAAATCATCATTTAAAATAAAATTAAAAAGACTATCGTTTTAAATTATTTCTCATTTAACTCATATCACTCATAGTTTTATTGTCGTATATTGCAAATTTTTGAGACTCGTGGTTTTATAAATTTAAAATGAATAAATTTTTGTTAATACAAATGTTAAAATACATAACTCAGTAAAAAAATTTACATCAAATTATTATTTATGATATTATAATGACTTTTCATATAGTAGTTATATTTTTATCAAAAAACAAATTTATATTTAAATTATAGACCAAGAATATAAGTCGATATTTTCGTCATAGTATCTCAAATATGATTAGATGCCAACATTTACATTTTAATTAAATTTACTACCCTTAACAGCAAATTTAGAAGAATTCAGGACATTTTAGTTGAATTTTTTAATTCTATAATAATAATAATATTACTGTTATTATTATTATTATTATTATTATTATTATTATTATTATTATTATAACTTTGAATTAATTCAGCTGGTTTTAATGCCACTAGGTTCAACTCGCTGGTTTGACTCGGTGGTGCGGTGAGTTTGAGCACCGAGTTGAGCTCGTGAATTAACCGTGATAGTTCGTGGTGTTTTTTTGTCGTGATCTGGATTCGGGGTCTGCGAATTTTGCCGAACCTTTCTTACAAAGACGATTTTACCCCGCAATTTTTTCTAAATTTGCTGAATATTTCGTGTAGCAGAGGGTCACGTAGGTTAATTCAATTTCGATGGATTTTCTCACTTGTATTTTTCGTCCAGGTGTCTGCCATGCAATCTTCTCGATTTTTTCTTTTACTTTTTGGGGTTATTCGGTAAAAAAAAAAAAAACATTTAAAAGAAGACGAATGGTGTTTTTGTTTGTTCTATTGGGATGAATTATTGGACCCCGACATTCGGTTTTCTAGAAAAATAGTTTCTAGTTTGTATTTTTGTTTACATGAACAGTGGAGTGGGTATCAAAACATAAAAAAAAGGAAGTCAACAACCCAATTATGAAGTAAGTGTTGAGTCTAAATCCATGGGTATTATAAGAATGATTAGGGAATTATGTTAACTACCCAATTAGGACAATATTCTAACTATGGTGGATGTGATATTTTCCATAGGACAACGAAATTAATGGTGGTGATGGCGTCAACAAATTCCAATCCGGGGAAGAAGAGGAAGATAAGGAACAATGCAGTCCAGTTTCTGTTTTAGACCCACCCTTCGATGATGATGATGATGATGATAACGACCATGGAGAGGATGGTTTTGATTTGGACTGTAGCTATGCCAATGTTCAACGTATGTCATTGTTTAATATATTGTTCTGGTTTATTTTCCACCATTTTATGTTGTCTGGTCGTTTTCCATCAACATGCCATCGTACACGCTTCTTCAAAATTCATTGTCTGTTACAAAATACCATAAGGGGGGCTATGTTGCTTATATCATTTCTACTAATGCCACCTATCTTTGTGGGTTCCATTCAAAGATAACTATAGCTCATCCTCCAACATGCATTCGCATTCAATGTGAAATTGCCCTACTCTTTGTTCCCAACCACACCTTGCTACCAGTATCGTTATAAATTTCAACATGACCCACAATTTTTTTCTTGTCAGAAGACCTGATACTTCCATCAATGTGCTGTGTAAGGTTTGAGCAATCCAACGCCATTCTAGTTTACTCATATTTAATTTACTGAAAACTGAAGCAAGCAAAGCATGTGACACGTTGCATTTAACAGCATCACTTTCTTTTGTTGTCTTTCTTTTCAATTACATTCCTTTATCCTCCTTAAAATGTGTATCCTTTGTTCTTTCTCTTTTTCTCTTTCATATGATTCTACATTTTATCTAATGTGTAAAAAAGTGGCACGAGAACATTTTTGTTTATCCCAGTACCAGTATTTCAAGACCAATTTAGGCATCCTAAACTTTCCATGCTTCATATAGCTGCTAAAACTTTTGTGCTTGTACTTACTGCTGTATGTCCATGCTGAGTTACTTAAACACTGAACTTTAAATGGATGTAAGAAAGGTTGTCAGTTCTGTACAAAAAAGAGATTGCTGAAATATGATCTGTATGTATACAATGAATGTCTCTAACCAATTAATTAACTGAAGGAAGATGGTTATATTGATTTTCTTTTCTATGTATTAAATTTTCAGGAACTAAGCAGCATCTACTAGACAGGCTTTGTAGATTTGAGAAACTTGCAGAATTAGATCCAGTGGAGCTTGAGAAGAGAATGTTAGACCAAGAAGACAGCAAAACCTGTGGTGAAGAAAAGGTTCTTGGGGAAAGTGTGGTTGAAATCCTCAGCCATTCAAGAGTTGATGCCATGCAGCAAGCCCCTGAGGACCTCAAGAGGCTGGTTTATGATCTGATCATGGAGGAAGAGACAGAAGTAAATTCTTCAGAAGAGAGGAAGATGGTGGTGATGAGAAGGGTTTGTAGGAGACTAGAGTTATGGAAAGAAGTGGAGTGCAACACCATTGATATGATGATAGAAGAGGACTTCTCTAGAGAAGAAGGTAGGTGGAAGAAAAATACTGAGCACAAGGGGGAGCTAGTTCAGGAGCTTGAGCTTGCAATCTTTTGCTATCTGGTGGAGGAACTTTCAGAGGAACTAGTATGTTAGTGTGAGCAAATTTTGAAGGAGCTGAAGAATTTAGAATGAATGATTGTCTTTATTCTTTTCACTAGAAGAGTACAGTCTAAGTTGCACCTTATTGAATAGGCTAGTTAGATAAAAAAGAGCCTCAAAAGGATAATTTGAGTGGGATGAAGAGAAAGCTCGGGGGATATGTACATGATTCGTGTATGTAAATCACCTTTAGTATTTAAAAATACTATCATTTTTGCAGTTATTAATCCTTGCATGTTATTTTATTTAATATATCCATGCTAGTAATAACTATATAGTTCATAGTTTATCTTTACAAACAACCTTAACAAATGATCAAAAGAAAACGTTCTATTTCATGTACTTGTTTCCTCACCTTTGTTTTAATGTGTTGCTTTAAGGTTAATTTATAAAATTAAGGAGTTTAATAATTTTTTTGATAAATAAAATAGTTATATAATTTTTATTTTATTCTGTATCACGTTAAATACATATAAATTATTTAATTAAGTATTATGTTAAAAATTAAGTGTAATAATGTTATTTTAAAGTTTAAAAATATAGTTAAATAGTTTTCTTTTTAAATATAATAATTAAAAAGAAATTGAGAGTATATTATATATATATATATATATATATATATATATATTGAAGAATATTTCAAAAGTGCTAGTAACTTTTGTAAAAATCTATATTATTTAAAATTTTAATTATTAATAAAAAAATCTAAGAATACAATAAAGATATTGTAGAAGAGTGCATGGAAGGTGATATCATAAAATATTTACAATTATGAATTTTGTAATGTTATTTGAAATTCAGTGTATGGTTACTTTGTCTATAGTTTTCCATATTAACACGGGCGGTATAAGCCAGTGAGGTGAGATGAGAGGAGAACAGAGATCGTTCACACTAGACAAAATTACGTAGTTAGACCACGTTGGCAAGCAACGAACATTTTGACAACTTGACAACGACTAAACACTTTGATCTCCTCCGCTTTTGTAGTATTATTTTCTTTTCCGAGGTGGATTCATGCAGTAATTGATAGGTAAACCTATTGGTTAATTCTGTTCTGTTATTGGTTTTTTCTTTTTTTAATTTCGAAATTGTGTCATTCACGTATCTTTCAACTTGTGTAGTTTTTTTTTAAATATTAAATTATCCATAGTTTTAGTTTTATTCTAAGATAATTAATATTGATGGACTATGTTATAGTTTTTTAGATAAATTTTACCATGAATACTTTTAAAAGTGAAATAAAAACATTAAAAAATTAACTTATTCTTCACTTACAAACTCTCTGTATAATTTTATTCTATTAAAAAAATTCATTTATTTTGTTGAAATAGTATCTAATCATGCCTTAAACATGATTGTTTCTGAAAACAAAATAACCTAAAAATAAAATAAAAAATAATTTGTGTTATTGGATAGACATAAATGGTTTTTGAATTGATAACAACACACTGACAATGTAATAAATGAATGCAGTTTGCAAAGGTTGAGATTATATTCATAGTTATAATTATTACTGCATGGAAGAGAAGAGATAAAGATAATTTTCTTTGAAACAATGTACATGGCTTACTATTATGGACTACATTTATAAATATTCAACAAATATTAAAAAAAATATGTATTTGTCTATTAACTATTTATAATTATTTATGGATATTAATTTAATATTTATAAATAATATGTAATTATTATTTTTATACTTTTTTAATATAAATTTAAATAAAAATATTCATCATAAAATATTACATAATAAAATTAATATTTACAAAAATCAGATTAAATAAATTATACAGAAAAATATAAATTTAAATAGATATTTAAAAAAAATTAATTTATAAATTTGAATAAAAACCATAAATATATAAAATTAATTCTAAATATTTAATTATTAATATTTTTTTAAATTTATTTTGATAATTTAATTTTAAAATACTTTAAATACAAAATACTAATGTAAATACTTATACCTGTTTCACTACTAAAAAATCATCAAATGTGAATTTTTCTGCAAATTTTTTTAGTAAAAAATAGTTACAACTTTTCCTAAGGAAAATATTTCACAAAAAATTATTACAAATTTATTTACAAAATATTTTTTCTAGAAAATATGTAAGATTTATTTTGCAAAAAATTAATAGTAAGAAATTCTTGCAAAGTTTTCTTCAATTATATAATTATAATTTTATTTTATTTTTCAAATATATATTTGAATAAAATTTGGCAGGAATGAAAACAATTTTATATATTTTTTTATAAATAAAATTTGTAAAAAAGATTTAATAATATTTCAAAAAATGGCAGCAAAATTTAAAAATAATATTTTTAAAAAAGATTTTAATTATTTTTATAGAAAAATAATAAAATATTTTATAATTGGTTACATTAAAAATAATTAAAATATAAAAAAAAAACAAAAACTGTGATTTGTTCGACGTCTCTTCTCGTCAACGTTTTTCCCTCTCTCGCTTCCATTAAGTATCCAGTTTCTTCTTCATCTCTTCTTCTTCGACCATATTGCCATTCTTCTCTTTTTAAACACTACTGTTTCTTCTTCCTTCCTCCGTATTGTTGATGCAGTGACTTGAATTGCAGTAGAAGACGAAGAATATCACATAAATAGGTATAACCTTAACCGCCAGAGTCTTTGGTATTTTAGTTCTATTTCACATAACTTATTCAACTATCCAATGTATTCTATCACTTATTCTAGTTATTGTTTTACTTTTTATTACTAATTTGAATGTTAGGGTTCGTGGAAATGAAATTGGGTTTGATTTCTGTTGCAGATAGGGGTTTGTTGAAGATTAGGGGAAGGAATTTTCAGAGCTTCCATTTAACGTAATTTGATTAACACTGCCACCTAGGGTTTTCATTTCATATGATGTTCTAATGTTTTGGAAATAATGTAGGTGGTGATTGAACTGTTTGTTGAATTGCTGTTTTGATTTTGGGTTGCGCTGCTCACTACTTCTCATCCCTGCCTTGCTTTCTCTGCCTTCTGCATCAACCTTTTTAAGACTCATAAGGTAAGTTGTGTCTACCTCTTTCATATACTTTTTACACTTTACAACACAAATAATAATCCCTACAATTTTACTTCAATCTTCATTAGTTTAATCAAGATCAACATTAGTGCCTTCCATTTATTTAGTTTGGTTTAAAAGACCTGATTAAGATAACTAACCATAGTTTATATGTTGTTGTGGTTGCAGTAGTAGTACCGTGATGTTTCAATAGATTTTTTCAAAATCAACACACGATGATTATGTCTTTCTTGAGGACTAACTCATTCACAAAATTCAAAACACACATGTCAACACACTAACACATGGTTTTTTTTTATATTCTAGCTACATGTGTGAACCAAACGCTGACTTTGTTTTTGTTCTGTTATGTGATAGAGTTTGTGAACCCTTGACTCTTGACATTTTGATCCAGTAACTGAACCCTTATAAAGTAACATTGGTGAAATACTTAGAAAAACATGAAACATGAAGCTTAAACCATAAGAAAGAAACATATGCATGGTTCAAGAATTAATAGAGAAAATAAAAAAGAAAGTTGAGTTCAATTATATAAGCTTTTTGAACACTCATATATGAGTCCTTTTCATTGATCTTCTTTGCATATAGCAGAGGATGTAATATTCTGCAGGAAATTTACGTATATCTCTATCTATGTTAATGCAAATGTTATTCTGGTGTGCTTTAGAATAGTACGTTGAAGTAATGTAATCAATAACTCCTGCATATGCACGTTCTGTGAATATTTTTTTTAGCATGTTTGTTATTCTGGTCTGTTAACGAAACTCTACATAATTTGTGTAGAGTTTGACTTTGTGTCTTCTTACTGGCTTGAGGATATCGTGACAACAAAACATAACATTCATAATATTTTACACGGTTGTTAGAACATCTTTAAACATTGATCCTTTCCACTACTCATCCTTCACCTCACTCTCTTCACACCACAACAAAAAATGCGGGTCAGAAAGCCACACGCAGTGTTGACCCCATTTTCAGTTCAAGGTCATATAAGCTCTTTGTTATGACTAGCAAAGTTGCTTCGTCTTAGAGGCTTTCGCATTACCTTTGTCCACACTGAATACAACTACAAACGCTTGCTCAATTCAAGAGGTCTTAAAGCCCTTGATGGCATTCCAGATTTTCATTTTGAGACCATCTCAGATGGTCTTCCTCCCAATGATGATGTTGATGTCACTCAAGACATAGTGGCCCTTTTTAAATAAGTGACAGAGACCTTTTTCCTACCCTTTCGTGAACTTCTTGTTAGACTCTATGATTCTGCCACTGCCGGCATTATACCTCCAGTTACTTGCTTGGTTTTTGATTTGTCCATGACTTTCACTACACAAGCTGCTCATGAACTAGCACTCCCTATTGTTCTATTTTCACTTGCTAGTGCCTGCAACTTAATGGCTACTTTGCACTACCGTGAGCTTTATGATAAAGGTCTCATACCACTCAAAGGTATGTACGATGTATCAAAGCTCTTTCTGAAGAAAGTCCATGAACAAATAATGTTAACGAAACTCTACATAATTTTTGCTTCTGCTGCTTCCTACCTCCAATACTCTTAATTTATACCCTTTGTAATGCAAGACGACATCCTCTTTAAATCTAGTTTAGAAAATTCATTGCTTTATATGAGTCTAATGATTTTTGGAGTGACCCTTAGGCAACCAAGCTGAAATTGGTTCTTGTTTCATGTTGAAAAAGTTTGTTATTATTTATTTTGCAGAATCTAGAAATACTTGTCTTGCAGTAGTGCATGTGCAACTGTCTTGTGCTCTATAGAATTAGTATTAATAGTTTAAATTTGAAGACATAGACTTGAATTCTTTTCTTGCTTTATTTTGAGTGATATATTTCTCTTGGAATTTACTTTCTGATTTTTGTTGCATGTGATTATTCATTAGTTAGTTTTCTCTATATTTGAATTGACTCTGTCATTTTTGCACTAAGGATTTGGAAGCTTTAATTAATAATAATCACAATATTATTTTTTTGCATTAAGAGCTTATTATTATTATTAGTTAAAATTCATTGAAAGTCACAATTTTACCGGGTCTCAATTCTTATCCAAAGAGCTCTGTTCATGATTTCACTATGCCTAACAAATTTTAACCAGTGTAAAGTGTGTATTAGGAGTATATTAGAGAGTGAAATGTATATTGCCAACACTTCTCTTAGTTGAATTGAAATGGATTCTTATCTATTGCATAATGAATAATTTATGATACTTAAGTGTAATGTGCGACTGTTGGCACATATCTAAAGTTACTGATGAAGGTGTCACTGTTTTCCCATCATTCTCTTTGAAAACGTATTGGGAGTTCTCTGCCTTTAAGAGTCCAACTATGGGCGCTGAAGGTTCATGGTAGCTGACTCACTATGAAACAGAATTTTAAAAGTGACTTGATGTTTTTTTTATATCCTTTTAGCTTCCTATGGTGGTTGAAACTGTTCTGTTTCATTAGAATTTATATTCCAGTTTCCTCTCAATTGCATACATAAACATCCATGCGGTCCACCTATTTGAATTTTAGATTAATCATGCTAAGAAGTTTAATTTCTTATTTTTCTTGTTAAAACTAAATGCGTAATTGGTGTCGAAAAAATGTTGTCATTTTGTTTTAGATTTAGGGTCCTGGATCACAAAGGACTTTTAAGAAAAAAAAATTATAAAATAAAATTAGCTTTTACTTTGTAGAAATATTCTTATATAATTTTTTGTTGTATAATTTTATTTTAGTATAGAAAAGTTAATTTATTTAGTTTTTCATTTTTATAAAAAAAATAAAATAAAAACCAGAGAAGATCGCTTTAAAAAATATGCTTATTTTTGTATGAATTTTTATGAAATGGTAATTAAAATGAATATAATATAATATTTTATTATGACCTATTAAACGGTTTTCAATTGAATTAAACAACCTCTAATTGATTGTGCATTGCACTCGAACAATTAAACTTCCCTTTCTTCTTAAGTGTTCGTATGAAATTGTTCAGTTACTGTTTACAGCTGTAATGTTTTTTCACTTTTTTCATTATTCTCATATTTTTAATTTTTGATTTCATTTTTTAATAAATACTGTAAAATATATTTTATTTAAACTAATCCATAATATTTCTTTTTCTTTTAAGATAAAGTTTAAGAGATTCTCAATGTCAATTTATAAAGTTAAAACCTAAAAAAATATTGCATTTCCATTTAACATAAACCAATTATAGTCTATTTTGTTTATAAGAATCACCTTTCTTGATCACTCCTTTTATAATATATGGTTATAATTTGTAACATTGATGTTTCCTTTTAGGTTATTGTTTTGGTAAGAACTTGTGAAGACCTTTAAATCTCGTATATGAAGTTTACAGGTAAGAATAATTTTAATTTCTTGTTCAAAATAGTTATATGTATATTATTAATATTTTTTTATATATAATAATTTTAGGCATTTTTGAGTCAATCTTATAATGAACATATCTAAACGTCGAGCATGAATGTATAATAGGCTTCTTCCTGGTCGGGAGGCATTTACAAAAGAATTTTTAAGTGGCCTCGATGTGTTTATGACTTTTGCTTGTCAACAACCAAGTTTTTTGATTGAAGGAAAAATAAGGTGTCCATGTAAGGAATGTAAAAATGAGAGGTTTTTAATTCCAAATGAAGTAAATGTTCACCTTCTCCGAAAAGGATTTACAATTGAGTATTGGTATTGGACATCTCTGTTGAATTATTGACAAACGTACCAAAATTATCAATCGCAGTATAGTATTTTGATTAAATAAAAGTCGATCCCACGAGGAACAATTTCAATGGAAAATCCCAATTATGCTTACTAAGTAGATTAAAATAGATTGGTTTTTGTAATAAGAGTTGAATTGAAATTAAATGATAAATAACTGTAAATTGTTGAAAAAAATATCAATTAAAGGTACTTAGGATTGTCTTCCTTCCTTATCCCTCTTTTGTAATGGCTATGTCAATTAAGAACGTCAATTAACCTAACAATGTTGATGTCACCTACTCAAACCATCCATGTTGATTCCTCATACATGAAATTCATAAGAAAACCTAATAAATGTTGATTCCTCACACAATTAAGAGATTTTCCAGCATTAGGGTTAGAGTGTTAAGCAATTGATACATTCATTCCATTCCTGACAATTAACGTAACAAATATTCTTACCGTGATCTAGGGTTCAAGATATATTTTCCAATCATACCCCAAACATCAAGAATAAAACATTCCAAAGCATAAAGGATAAGAATAGCAACATCAAAGCATAGATTAATATCTCAAAATATCACCATGATACAAAAGAGTTCAAAAGAAGTGCACCGAATCCCAAGAGAATGAAGTTAACCACTCATGTTGGCCATTACAATGCTCTAATTGATGAAAAAGTGAAGAATTGATGAACATTGGGCAAAACCCTAACAGTAGTCGTGCCTCCTCTCCTCCAAGACTGCTTCCTTTTCTCAAAACACAACTTATCTTTTTATAAGAGACTTTGGGCCGGGCCTCGCATCTTTTCATTCGCTTAAGCGTTCTTCTTTCTTTTAATTTTACTCCAATTATGCTGACAATTGTGCTCCTTACTCTTGTATCAAGGTATTCTCGAATTCATCCTATATTGGGAGAAACATATATTAGAATTAACATAAGTTAAGTGGTTTCATAACAATTCAAGGCATAATTATATCAACTTTTTACCACTTAGCAATCTCATGGAGAGAAAATCTCTCATACTAATGTTAATGTTGATATGCATTCAGTGTCGAGTAGTAGTCACCCATGGGGTTCTAATAGTGTTAATAGACATGAAGATATGGTGTTTGATGCTACTGGTCTTAATCATGAGCAACATTTTATACCAAATGAAGAGGAACCTACAAATATGGAAACTGCCAAATTTTACAAAATGCTAAATTTGACTCAACAACCATTATGACCGGATGTAAAAATACATCAGAGTTGTCTGCTGCTATTACAATGTCGAGTATAAAATCTAAATACAACATGTCACAGGCTTGTTTTAATGACGTCATGAAATTTATGAAAGAGTCAAACCACCTTCCAATTTTAGGGAAACAAAGAAACTTGTAGCAGGACTTGGTTTATCGAGGATAAAAATAGATTGTTGCATTGATGGATGTATGTTGTATTACAAAAGTGGCAATACTTTGAAGGAATGTAAATTTTGTAGGAAGCCTCGATATAAAGCACCCAATGAATGCAAGAAAAACCCTAAAGATGTTCCCCATAAGAGATTGCATTACTTGCCTCTCATTCCTAGATTACAAAGGTTATATGCTTCAACGAGATCTGTAGAGCACATGAGGTGGCACTATGAAAATTGTAGGGAAGGTGTTGTGTCATCCTTCAGACGGGGAAGCTTGGAAGGAATTTGATAAATTATATCCTGAATTTGCCTCAAAACCTCGAAATGTGAGACTTGGCTTGTGTGCCGATGGGTTCACTCCTTTTAGCCAATCAACAATACCATATTCTTGTTGGCCAGTAATTCTCACACCATATAATCTCCCTCCAGAATTATGTATGATGACTCCTTATATGTTCTTGACTTTGATCATTCCAGATCCACATAATCAAAAAGCTAAAATTGATGTGTATTTGCAACCATCACTACTACAAAATATGCTTTCCACGTCGTCATTTAACGTCGATTAAAGCTGAGCCAACGTTGAATACACTTTCAATGTCAGTTTTGAATCAACCGACGTTGAAAGTTAAATTGTGACATATTCAACGTCGGTTTTGAGTCAACCGACGTTGAAAGTTGAATTTTGACACATTCAACGTCGATTTTGAGTCAACCGATGTTGAAAGTTGAATTTTGACACATTCAACGTCGGTTTTAATAAACCGACGTTCAAAGTTGAATTTTGAATACACTTTCAACGTCGGTTTTAATAAACCGACGTTCAAAGTTGAATTTTGAATACACTTTCAACGTCGATTTTGAATCAACCGACGTTGAAAGTTGAATTTTGACACATTCAACGTCGATTTTCAGTCAAAAGACGTTAAAAGTTGAAATAATATCAAATTAATAGAATTGTTACTGATAACCTCCAACTCTAAAGTATTGGATTCGAATCTTGCCAGTGACAATTCTCTTAAAATAATATAATAAATAATAAAAATATAATATAAAGGGGAGGGGGATCTCTAGATAAATAGAGGAGGATAGAGGGGATTATAAATAAATAAAACTAGATAAATAGAAAGAGATTATAAATAAATAAATAAAAATAATCAAACTTTCTACATCAGTTCTTCTTACAACCGACGTGAAAGCCTTCCAGAACCGACGTGAAATGTGATATTTGTAGTAGTGCATTGGTAGATGAATTGCAACAATTGTGGAATAATGGTGTAGTAACATATGATGCCTCAAAAAAGCAAAATTTTCTATTGAGAGTTGCATTATTGAGAGTAGCCTCAGAATCATGTTTTTAGAAGAAATAAGGATGTTTTTTACAAAAATAGAATTGAGAAAGATGCGTCTCCTCCTAGATTAAGTGGTGAACAAGTATGAGATATAGTCTCTAACATTTCTAAGTCAACTAAAGTGAAGATATGTAATGTACCTGGTCATGGACATTCCCATAATTGGATAAAGAGAAGCATATTTTGGGATTTACCATATTGGAAACACAATTTATTGAGACACAATTTAAATGTTATGCACATAGAAAAAAATGTCTTTGAAAATTTGTTTCATACTGTTATGGATACCAAAGAGAAAACTAAAGACAATGAGAAGGCGCGATTGGACTTGGCATTGTATTGTAATAGAAAAGAGTTATTATTAAAAACAAATCCTAATGGGAAATGTATAAAGCCTAGAGCCAAATTTTGTTTATCAAACAAACAAAAGAATGATGTGTGTGAATGGGTAAAGGATTTAAAGATGCCTGATGGATATGCTTCCAACATTTCTAGATGTGTAGATACAAAATGTACAAGATTATATGGGATGAAAAGTCACAATTGTCATATTTTTATGGAATGTCTTCTCCCAATAGCTTTGAGAACTCTTCCTGAACCCATATAACTGAGCTTAACCAATTCTTCAGAGATTTATGTTCAAGTGTGTTACATGAAGATCATTTATTGCAAATGGAACAAAATATTCCTATAATATTGTGTAAGTTAGAATGTATATTTCCACCTGCATTCTTTGACTCTATGGAACATCTACCAATTCATTTGCCTTTTGAAGCTAGGATGGGTGGACCCGTTCAATACTGTTGGATGTACCCTTTTGAAAGGTAACATTCTTTTATACCCAATATCATTCTACAATTCACCAAATAATTGATTACATTTTTTGTACATAGGTTTCTAAATAAAATTAAAAAAACTGTGAAGAACAAGAGAAGTGTGGAAGGGTCCATTTGTGAAGCATATTTACTACAAGACACATCTTATTTCAGTTCTCATTATTTTGCACCTCAAACTTGTGTGAATGAGGGAGTTCATGAAGACAATACAGAACTAACATTATCCATCTTTAAGCCATTTGGACAAACGGCGGGTAAATATAAAGAAAGGTGGCTTAATGATAGAGAAAGGTTGACTGCCCAATTGCATGTTCTTTTGAACTATAATGAGGTTAAATTGTTCATTGAGTAAGTGTCAAATATTATATAATTGTCAATTTTAATTCATTTAACAATAGTCATATAATTTAATTATCCTTTTTTGTAGTTTATATGTACAAACTTTGAAAGATACATATGGGAATATCAATGATGATATCATTGATAAACAAATAGAATCTGATTTTCCACTATGATTTGAAGAATATGTAAGCTTTGCTTTGATTAAACAAATTAATTTGATAACATATTTTATTAAGTTATCTAATTACAACTTTTATTTGAATAGGTAAAACAAAATCACCAACTTGGGTTACAAAATTCAAACTTCTATGACTTGGCAAAGGGACCTTTAAGGATAGCAAAGTTGTGGCCAATTTATTTTGTGAATGGGTACAAATTTCACACAACATCATGGGGTAAAGCCAAAACGACATATAATAGTGGAGTATGTGTGAGTGGAATTGGACAAGGTGAAACATCATGTGATTATTATGGTGTTCTTGTAAAGATATTAGAATTGGAATGACCAAGTCAATCACAAAAAAAGTTAGTTTTATTTTATTGTGATTGGTTTGATCCTTCAAACCATGGGACGAGAACACATAAGCAATATAAGATTATAGAGGTAAGAAAAAGAAGAAAATACGAAAAATTTGATCCTTTTATTTTTCCAAAAGTTGCAACTCAAGTTTACTACTCATCTTTTCCTGGACGACAAAAGGATAAGGTTGATTGGATGGTAGTTATGAAAACAAAACCAAGGGGAGTTGTTGATGATAGACATACTTTAGAAGTTGCATATCAAATGAATGAGTCACAAGTTAATACAATAATTGAAGATGACCCAATTGGCCACCTACAAGAAGATGAGGTTGTTGGTGAAGAGGTGATTTTGATATAACATTCATTGAAAATGAAGATGAAGATTTCATGCAATATGTAGAAGAAGAAGAAGAAGAAGAAGAAGAAGAAGAAGAAGAAGAAGAAGAAGAAGAAGAAGAAGAAGAAGAAGAAGAAGAAGAAGAAGAAGAAGAAGAAGAAGAAGAAGAAGATGATGATGATGAAAGTGAAGATTTAATGGATGAAGAGGAAGATGAAAATTAACATTAAGAGTACATGATAATGTTATCTTATTATTACATTCTAGTATTGTTGACAATATTATTTACCTTTTGAGATTATAAATGTGATATACTTTTCTTTATGTGTCATAAAATATATTTTCTAATTTTTTATTATGATACTTAAAAATTATATGTTTGATTGTAAAAGAGCAATGCAACCCACTAGGGATGGCAAAACGGGCCAGGCCTGGCGGGCTGGCCCGCCATAATATGGCGGGGCGGGTTGGTGTTTTCAGCCCACCAGCCCATGTTGGCCCGCCTCGCCAAGCCCGTCAACCCACCGGCCAACCCACGGGACGGGGTGGGCCATCCCGAGACCCACCTAATTAATAAAAAAATATCTTTTTATTGTAATAAAATTAATTATAAAGATAATATATAAAGTTAAAAATTTTAAAAAGATAATTAAAAAGTTTCACTCTCATAGAAAATATTCTCCTTATTGAAACACAACCTTCTCTCTCCTGTTCTCCTTGTTAATCTTAAGCACTGATTATTTTTATTCTTATGACTTGAAAAAAAGGTGTGAGAATTACTCAACCAAGAATAATATGAAGTTTTATCAAATAAAAAAGATATAGGTATTTGAATTTTTCAATATAAAAATATAAATTTTATAAGTTTTAACGTTATATATATATATATATATATATATATATATATATTTGTTATTATTTATTATTATGTAAATTTTATTATTGTTCTAAATTATAATTTCTTAAAACAATGTATTGATTTATATTATTAAATTAAAATTATATATATATATATATATTGAATTATTGACAAACAAATAATAATCTTATTATTAAATTTATTAAAAAAAATTATTTTAAAAAATAAATTATTTTTTTTCTAAATTATGGCAGAGCCAGCCCGCCAACCCGCCCCTTGACGGGACAGACAAAGGTCTACAGTCCGTCATGACTATAATTGGCCAGCCTGCTCCGCCCCGCTTTTGGCGGGCCAAAGGCGGGACGGGCCAAAACGGGGCAGATTGACCCGTTTTGCCATCCTTACAACCCACTAAAAGGATGAGAGAAAAAAAATGCACAAATTCATATACCATTTATACTACCATCAACCAACCTTGAAGCTTATTCCAAGCAAATAACTCGGCCTCTACCTTCATATCGATCACCATTTCGACCTCCATTTCCAAATTTATCTCGACCTCCACCTTCACCTTCCCATCTATCTCAACCTCCACCTCCACCTCCTTCATCTCAACCTCCACCTTGTTCACCTCGACCTTCAGCTTTACATCTATCTCAACCTCCACCTCCTCTTGCATGTCAACCTCAACCTTGTCCACCTTTATTTCGACCTTCACCTTCACATCTATCTCAACCTCCACCTCCTCCTTCAATTAACCCTCAACCTTGTCCACCTTTATTTCGACCTTCACCTTCACATCTATCTCAACCTCCATCTCCATCTCCTCCTTCATCTCAGCCTCCACATTGTCCACCTCTATTTCAACCTTCACCTTCACATTTATCTCAACCTCCACCTCCTCTTTCATCTCAGCCTCCACATCCACCTATATATCAACCTCCTCCTCCACCTCCACATCCACATAGGCCCTCCCAATATCAACCCATCCTTACTCAACAGTTCTTTCAAATGCATTATTTTCAAGTGGCAAATGAAGCTCCATCTTCTTCGTCTAGCCATGTTAGTGGAGACAATAATAGGAAGAAAATCTTAATACTTCTGGAAGGCGATGGGTAAGTAACTTTTTTAGTGAATTATTTTAACTTTCTTAACATAATATAATTTTTATTGTCTTATATAGGTTTGATCAACACAAGTTGGTAGTGGGGACGATTGCTTCAATCATTCGCTCTAACTTGGAAGAGGCAAAGCCATCATGGAAGAAGTTATCCATGGATCAAAGGGAATCTTGGTTTGATATATTCAAAGTAATTAATTTTTAAATTTTGATTAAAAGATTTTATTTATTTTTGGAAAATGTTTCTAGTATAATCATTATTTTTTTCATTTTTCTCAAAAATAATGAAGTCAAAATTTTCTTGGTCACCTCAATATAATGACATGGTGCGACGTAACTTTGAGAGAAGAGGTGCATCTAAAATGTCTCAATTAATGCAAGATGCTAGAAAAAATCTAGAGAAAAAACCCATTTGGATGGGAGAGAATGTGTGGGGACAATTAAAGACACATTGGGAATCTACAAGTTTTAAAAAGAAGTCTGAAACAAATAAAAGAAATCGGGTAGCTTTGGATGGTGCATCTCTTCATATAGGTGGATCAATACCTCATCGCTTACATGGGAAGAGAATGATATTATTACTTTACCTTATTTTTTATAATTTACATTTTAGAATTAATAACATTAAACTTTCTTTGTTATCAGAATGAGGAAAAAGGAATAGACTCATCATTGACTGAGTTTTATTTTCGTACACATTGGAGAAAGAAGGATCAAAGTTGGGTTGGTCCTCATGCCAAAATTGCTTTTGTAAGTTTTCAATTTGATAAGCACATTGGTAGTAATAAGCACATTGTCAAATATGAAAGTAGTTATATATTAATTAGCTTTGCATTTGGGTCAAATATGAAAGTAGTCAAATTTCTTTAATTGATTGAAGAATTTGGAAGGAACCGAGCTTTATGGCTAGAGATAATCAAAGTTATGTAAAACTCGCTATTTCATTTTTTTATTTTGAAAGAATGATAAAATATTTTAAAAAATTGAACATTTTTCACTCACTTTTGTTATTTATATATTTTCACTAAGTACCTTTTCATTTGCAGGAGAAATTTGAACAAAAGAAAAATGAGTTATTAGCTCATAGTTTTGGGGAGGATGCAATTGATGGTGAACAATCCATGAGCCAAATGCCATCAGATTTGAATATATGGATTGATTCAGTTGAAAAAAATAAGGGAAGAATATTTGGTCTTGGATCTCTAGGCAAAATGTTAATCATATCTTCAACTAAGAAGTCAAATTTTGAAAATGTTGATACTTTAAGGAGTCAAAATCAAGCCTTAAATGAATCATTACATAGGCAAGAACAAGATGAAAGTGATCCTAGCAAAGATCTCATTGATTTGATGAAGTCAAAGATAAAGTCAAGGGTCAACTCTGCAGCAGTCAAACAAGTCACTCAGAACAAAGGAGCTGAAGACTTAGTGTGTCTAAACAGAAAGCTTAGGTAAAACCACTTTACCTTTTCCACTGCATAAAGCTTCTTCACTCAATTTGCAAAATGCCTCAAAAATAGTTTTAAACAAATCAAAAACAAAAGCATTTTGTCAAAGAACTTTCCTAACAAATTTATTAACTGATATAGCTTTGAAAGAAACAATTAAAAACACTTAGAATGTTTTAAGAAGTGTTTTTACAGTATTTTAATCGATACAAACTTCTTTTAATCGATTAAAACTCTTTATGACCGATTAGAATTCGAATGTAATAGGTCAGAATGCAATATAATCGATCAGATCTTAAATATGAGCGATTAGAATTATTTTAATCGATTAAAACACGTTTCAATCGATTAAAATCACTTTGGATGTCAGTATGATCGATCAGAATGAGATTATGACCGATCAGAGTTGGTTATGATCGATCAGAATTGAATTATGACCGATCAGACTTATTTCAATCGATTAAAACGCATTTCAATCGATTAGAATAACTTAGAAAATCTTTTCAATCGATTAAAACGAACTTTCAATCGATTAAAATGACTTGAAAATATATGTGCAGTTTTTCAATCGATTGAAACGACTTTATATCAGCTAAAATAACTTAGAAAGTTTTATAAGAAGGTTTTTAAACAAATCAATCGATTAATACGTGATTCAATCGATTGTTTTATACTTAGAAAATGTTTGTAAAACGTTTTAACTGATAAAAACGTGGTCAGTATCAACTAAAACATTTTCTGTTAAAGATCAAGAACGCATTAATGGGTTGAAAGGACTTTTAACAGATTGTAACTGCTATTTCAACAGATTAAAACAAACTTTCAACAGATTAATTAATGCAACAGATTTGAAAATACTCTTTTATAAACAGAATTGCTTGGAACTTTTATCATATCAGCTTTGACACAATTCAAGCAATCAATACAAGCAACTATTAGCATTTTTCAAGAAAGATACACAACTGTTTTTGTGAACTTCTTTTGAAATCTTTCTTGAGGCACTTTGCATTTCTTTGAAGAAGAAACTGACTGTGGATTGGTGTAATCCGGTTTGAGCTTTCTTTGTTTCTTCTTTTAAATTTCTATTCATTCATTTGTACTGTTTTGTACCTGAATTTGGGTACAAGTTTTCTGCAGCTTGCTGTAGAAAGTTGCCAAGAACTGGAATTTGGTTCTTGGTGGAAAGGTTAAAGCAAGAGCTGGAATTTGGTTCTTGTGTGTGGTGCCTGGAATTTGGGCACTCGGTTTCTCTGCTGCTGGAATTTGGTTGCAGAGGTTTCCAAGAGCTGGAATTTGGTTCTTGGTGGAGAGTTAGAATAGGTGTAAGAGGGTGAGTCTCAGAAACATCTATTCTAGTGGAACCCAGCTGGAATTTGGCTTGGAGTCTGGACGTAGCCCTGGTATTGGGTGAACCAGGATAAAATTACCTGTGAAATCTTTCCTAACCTTTCTCTCTTTAATTTCAGCTGCTCGCGCTTATATTGTTTGATTGCTTGGTAATTCAAAAAAGATTTTTAGAAACTTAATTTTCGAATTAGATAATCTGCGTATTGCGAAAACTTTCAAAAATCAATTCACCCCCCTCTTGATTTAAAACTACTTTTCTAACAATTGGTATCGAGAGCGAGGTGCTTGAAAGATAATCAAGTTACTTCGATCCATGGCATTTTCTCGAGGGAGCGTGCATTGATAGACCTCCACTCGTTGAGTGGAACAGATTACCTATATTGGAAAATAAGGATGAAAATCTTCATTGAATCTGTTAGTATAAATGCTTGGAATGTTATTGAACAGGAAACTGATATTGCTAACAGAATCCAAGATGATTGTATTGCCAAGAATATCATCTTATCCGCCCTTAACAGAGATGATCTTTTCAGGATTGCACACTGCCAAACTGCCGCACAAATGTGGAAGATCCTTGAAAAGACCTATGAAGAAGCACCGTAAATATGCTTGATGGTCAACTCTGAATCATCAAAAACCAAGGTAAGTTCTGAATCTATAAACTATAGCTCATTACAAGATGCTTTCTTTGAAATACATGAAGTAGCAAAGAAATTAGAAACTGAAAACAGAAAATTGAAAAGCATGAATAGGTTACTAGAAAACAAGATCATTATTCTTGAAAAGAAAATAATTGATGAAGAAAAGTTAGAATTAGAAAATAATACTGATTGCATGTGTAATGTTGAAGATTGCAAAAACTTGTCCCGAAGTTACGTGAAAACAAGTATCATACCTAGTAAAAACTTCATCTAAATTAGCACAAGGAAAGAATAATCTTGATAAGATACTTGATTCCCAAAAGTTAGTTATTGAACGTGGTGGTATAGGTTATACACCAACCATTGGAAAGAAAACCAGAGCATTCAAAAATTATTTTGCATATAGTAAAACAGTTTCATCTCCATTTATCAAATGTTTTTACTGCATGAAGAAAGGGCATTCAGGAAAATACCGTAGAATTAAAAAGTATGCTATTCCTAAAGGGAGAATGAAATGGGTTCCAAAGATTAATTCTTTTCAAATAACATGATCAGGACCCAATAATTATAAAGGGTACCAGAAAAATACTTAATTGTTTTGCAGGAACAAGTCTCGGGAATCCCTTGAAGATCGAAGCTGCGAAACCAGGTTCTGCGTATTTAAATTAATTGTTTTAATTGATATAAACCAATATTAATCGATTGAAATAACTTACCGTACCATTTTAATCGATTGAAATATCGAAATAATCGATTAAATTGTTCTCGTAATGTTGGTTTAGTCGTTTTAATCGATTAGAATAAATTTATATCAACTAAAAACACTTAGGATCAAAATTAATCGATTCATTTACGTTTTAATCGATTTAAATACTGGTGATATTTTTTTATTACATTCTGTACCATACAAATCGATTCTTTCATAAAACAATCGATTAATTCACTCGTAGATGTTTACATTTCTCTTAATACTTTACATGGAATGATGCATGGTAATACACCGAAAATCAAAGAAATTATCAAAGAATAGACTGTAACTTTTCTTATAGACACTAGTTACAAACAGGTCAAACTGTTAGGATCTGAAAACATAGTTTATCAAAGATTTTTTCAGTGATAGTTGATTCTGGTAATAAATTGTTGATTACTAGGAAGTTCAATGAACAAATGTTTTCATTAAATTTCTTGATATTACATTGCAATATATTTGAAATAATTTTGAGCATGCATTGGTTCAAAACTCTTGGTGAAATTCATTGAACTGTGCAACTTTGAATATTTGCTTTAATCATCAATATCACGAGGTGACACTATAAGGGAACCAATCTGGAACAGCGAATTCAAAAATTGAATAACGTGGTACAGGGAATGTATGTTTTATGGTCAGGACATGGATAAATTTTATATTGTTTTAGAATTCTGGATTGATTGTCATCACCTGTCCTCATTACTAATCATTGCCCACTCTACCGTAATAACATTCCTCAAAAGATAATGATGACTGGTTCACTATAAGTGAGAATAACACCCATCATACTACATTAATAAGAATGCAGTTATTTGCTTGGATAATGACAACTGCAGGGTTCAAAATGGGTTGGCTATTATGAAAGAAAATTCCTATCTCAGGACATCATTAACCTGTGATTCATGCAATTTATGGTATCATGCATTCTGCGTGGGATTTGGTCAGCACATGATTATGCCTCTGATGTGTAGTAGAAATTCCAGCGTGGTGTCAACCATGGACTGGAATGCAGTCAATAATAACAAGAAACTGCTAAAAGATTTCTTTTCAGGAAAGTTTCTGTTGCTCGATACATGAGTGACAGCAGTTGTTGACTCAAATAGTTGATAGAGCAAAATTAGTTCCAGCAAAAAGGAAAGCCTATTATCTTTTGATATTGGTGGGGATCAAATGAATGATCACCAAGCCTGGTGGATAAGCAGTTCAATCAGGGAATTTGGGATGACTAGTTCCCCTCATCATCTTTATCTTCTGCTTATTTCTATCTTTATATTGTTTGCATGGACTCGTGATATTAACTGGTGTTATACCAGGAACATTTGCCTTAATCTTTGGTTAAATATGGTTTAGGATCTAATCTAGATCAGACTGGCGTAAATAGAATTTAAATAGATCCCTGAGAGCTTTAGCTAAATAAGATTTTATTCTGATAGATCTATTAGCTAAGATAGTCTGTTAGTATTGTTAAAACATCCTTCTAAATGATCAGCTTTACAAAATATGCATTAAACATTACTTCATTTTCAAAACTGATTGTTTTAATCAATACAACATCTTGTTAATCGATTAAAAGAACTTATACAACATGTTTTAATCGATTCAAAATCGAAATAATCGATTATTTTTACTAAAGTTTCATGTTTTCAAAATCTTAAATGTTTTAATCGATTAAACTTTTCTTTCAATCGATTAAAATCATTTACCAAGAACATTTTAACCGATTATGCTCTGTTTTTAATCGATTTTTATTCTGGGAAGAAAGATTAAAGGCTTTAGTTAATGGCCGTTTCTGTAACATGCTACTAAAGCGTGATTCCCTTATCTTTACACGTGTTAATTGTATTCATTACAAACGTGTTAATGGAGATAAGTTTGAATCAACTTTAATTGATTCTTTTCATGAGTGAAATATTGATTCACTTTGTATTTTCAAAAATTTGAGCATATTTTTTCGAAACCTTACATTTTATTCTTTTCTCTTCTATTCCCTATTTTTGATGAAGTCAAAAGGGGAGAAATAGTTGCATCACTTTAAGATAAATTTAAGAACAACATTTTAGGGGGAGAAATAAGTTTTAGGGGAGAAATAAGTTTTAGGGGAGAAACAAAACTTTATTACATTCTTATATTTCTCACCTAACTGCATTATCAAGTGACTTATTTTGCGAGAGATTGTTTTTTCAAAATGGTGTTTGTCTTCATCAAATAGGGGGAGACTGAAAGTGATCCTAGCAAAGATCTCATTGATTTGATGAAGTCAAAGATAAAGTCAAGGGTCAACTCTGCAGCTAGTCAAACAAGTCACTCAGAACAAAGGAGCTCGAAGACTTAGTGTGTCTAAACAGAAAGCTTAGGTAAAACCACTTTACCTTTTCCACTCGCATAAAGCTTCTTCACTCAATTTGCAAAATGCCTCAAAAATAGTTTTAAACAAATCAAAAACAAAAGCATTTTGTCAAAGAACTTTCCTAACAAATTTATTAACTCGATATAGCTTTGAAAGAAACAATTAAAAACACTTAGAATGTTTTAAGAAGTGTTTTTACAGTATTTTAATCGATACAAACTTCTTTTAATCGATTAAAACTCTTTATGACCGATTAGAATTCGAATGTAATAGGTCAGTAATGCAATATAATCGATCAGATCTTAAATATGAGCGATTAGAATTATTTTAATCGATTAAAACACGTTTCAATCGATTAAAATCACTTTGGATGTCAGGTATGATCGATCAGAATGAGATTATGACCGATCAGAGTTGGTTATGATCGATCAGAATTGAATTATGACTCGATCAGACTTATTTCAATCGATTAAAACGCATTTCAATCGATTAGAATAACTTAGAAAATCTTTTCAATCGATTAAAACGAACTTTCAATCGATTAAAATGACTTGAAAATATATGTGCAGTTTTTCAATCGATTGAAACGACTTTATATCAGCTAAAATAACTTAGAAAGTTTTATAAGAAGGTTTTTAAACAAATCAATCGATTAATACGTGATTCAATCGATTGTTTTATACTTAGAAAATGTTTGTAAAACGTTTTAACCGATAAAAACGTGGTCGTATCAACTAAAACATTTTCTCGTTAAAGATCAAGAACGCATTAATGGGTTGAAAGGACTTTTAACAGATTGTAACGGCTATTTCAACAGATTAAAACAAACTTTCAACAGATTAATTAATGCAGCAGCATTTGAAAATACTCTTTTATAAACAGAATTGCTTGGAACTTTTATCATATCAGCTTTGACACAATTCAAGCAATCAATACAAGCAACTATTAGCATTTTTCAAGAAAGATACACAACTCGTTTTTGTGAACTTCTTTTGAAATCTTTCTTGAGGCACTTTGCATTTCTTTGAAGAAGAAACTGATCGTGGATTGGTGTAATCCGGTTTGAGCTTTCTTTGTTTCTTCTTTTAAATTTCTATTCATTCATTTGTACTGTTTTGTACCTGGAATTTGGGTACAAGTTTTCTGCATTGCTGTAGAAAGTTGCCAAGAACTCGGAATTTGGTTCTTGGTGGAAAGGTTAAAGCAAGAGCTGGAATTTGGTTCTTGTGTGTGGTGCCTGGAATTTGGGCACTGGTTTCTCTCTGGCTCGGAATTTGGTTGCAGAGGTTTCCAAGAGCTGGAATTTGGTTCTTGGTGGAGAGTTAGAATAGGTGTAAGAGGGTGAGTCTCGAAAACATCTATTCTAGTGGAACCCACTGGAATTTGGCTGGAGTCTGGACGTAGCCCTGGTATTGGGTGAACCAGGATAAAATTACCGGTGAAATCTTTCCTAACCTTTCTCTCTTTAATTTCAGCTTGCTGCGCTTATATTGTTTGATTGCTTGGTAATTCAAAAAGATTTTTAGAAACTTAATTTTCGAATTAGATAATCTGTGTATTGCGAAAAACTTTCAAAAATCAATTCACCCCCCCTCTTGATTTAAAACTACTTTTCTAACACAAGAAAAATAAGAAATGAGACAAGAGTTACAAAGACAAAAGAAAGATAAGCAAAAAATGAAAAAAGAGTTGATTGAAACTAAGAATCAAGTAACAGCCTTAATGCAACACTTAGGGTTTGTTGCATCTTCTTCTTTACCATCTTCATCATCTCAACATAGCAATAAAAATGATGATGATGAAGACAATGATCATATTGAATATGGTAATATTTAAAATTTTATTCTTGAGTTATTATAACACTTAACTGAATTATTGAAGGTGATAATGAAATTGTAGGGAATTAAAGATATGATGTGATTTTGACAACAACAATGATTTGCTTTAATGCATTTTTTTACAAGGTTTTAAAGTTTTGAATTATTTATATTGTTTTGACACTTTAATATTTGAGTTTAGTCATTCACACTTTTTCATTAAAATTTCAGGATTAAAGATTTGATATGATTTTGACAATGACAAAAATTTGCATTGCAATTGTTGGTCTGTTGTTATTCAGATTACCTAAGAAAGATCATCGTGCAGGGAATATCTTTCAAGTCTAACAAGGTTGGAGATATTCTACCAAAATTTGTGCAAGTAAAAATATATTTGTAAGTAATTATAGATTTAGATTCTTAGTTAATTTTGAACTCTTGTTATTGTTTGCTATAAATGAAATATAAAGTACAGTCTTAAAATGAATAGTAGTATTAGTACATTAATTTTAAATAATAATATTGTTTGCAGTGGAATTTGGTGAACTTTTCCAGCGAGGTGTTGCATCATTTCTGTTTTGTAACTTTTCCTCTATGATGCCCTTCTCAAATTAATACGGACCAAATTGTTTGCTCAACAATGGAGAACGTAGTTATTTTGAATACGTAAGAACTCAACAATGCAAGGGAACAAGGTTCTCCGTATAAATGAATCTCATGTTTCAAGACAATCTCATGTTTCCAAACATTGATAATTTCATTTCATGCATTTATGATAATTACATTCATATAATATTATTTTACTTTGTTTATGTTTTGTCTTATAATTCATAGGGATCATGTTGACGTAAGACTAAATAATTCTCTTGAAAAACATTTCACGTTAATTTTGTTTTTAGCTTAGTTTTTTAGTCGAATAAACAAATAATTTTTCTTTTATAATCATTTAATTATGTAATAAAATAAAATATATAATTAATAGTTTTTTTTGTTAATTTCATATATATATATATATATATATATATATATAATTTTAAATTTATACAATTTTTTTTAGATGTTCTTAAAAAATAACCTCATAAAAAATTACCTGCAAATTTAAAATTAACGAGAAATTTCCTATAAATATAAAATTACCAAGAAATTATTTGTAAATTTAAAATGACTTGCGAATTTGAAATTGATAAAAATTTATATGCAAATTTAAATTTGCAAAAAATTACTTATGAATTTTTTCACAAGAAACTTTATAGAAAATTTTTGTAAATATTAAATCCCTGAATAATTTATTATCCCCAAGCTAATTACGTGCTAATAAAAATTTGCATGAAATTTTGCAAAAAAAACTTTTTTCTGCAAATTTTTACAAAAATTTAGTAAAAAAAATCCCATAAAAATTAAAAATTTCTACTAGTGTTTCAATGATAAAGAGATAATAATTAATATATATATATATATATATATATATATATATATATATATATATATTATTCAATGTATATATTAATTATGTAACCAGCATAAGAGAGTTTAGTTTTTATATAGTTATAATTATGACTTTCTCTTTCTTTCTTGACATATAAAACCATACAAATTAAAAGTTTTACATTTTACTAAACTTACTTAATTCATTAAAAAGTTATATTCGATAATCTAAATTGTTGAATATAAAGAAAATATAGTTTGGAATTAATTTCCCTTGTGTATAAATCACACATAGGGTGGTCTATTTATAGTAGAGAAATACAACTAAAAGAGTAACTGAAAGTAACAGAATAAACAGAAGATATTGTTTGATATTGTGGTTACCAATATCTAACAATATCTTAACAATATCAAATAATATATAAACAATATCTAACACTCCCCTCAAGCTGGAGCATACAAATCGTATGTGCCAAGCTTGTTACAAATATAATCAATTCTAGGACCCCGTAAAGATTTAGTAAAAATATCTCGCTAACTGATCACTTGAGTTAACAAACTCAGTCTTGATATCTCCGGACATAATCTTTTCTCGAATAAAATGACAGTCAATCTCAATGTGTTTGGTCCTCTCATGAAAGACAGGATTAGAACTAATATGAAGAGCAGCTCGATTGTCACACACAAGTGTCATTTGAGTGACATCTCCAAATTGTAACTCTCTAAGCAATTGCTTGAGCCAAACAAGTTCACAGGAAGCCGAGGCCATAGCTCTATATTCGCTTCACGCACTCGGATCTTGCCACAACACTTTGTTTCTTACTTTTCCATGAAATCAAGTTACCACCAATGGAGACACAATATCCGAGATGTAGATCTTCTATCCGAAGGAGATCCCGCCCAATCGACATCTCGAGTAGCAAACAACTCTTGTATGGTTATTAGAAGCATATAACAATCCTTTTCTAGGAGATCCTTTAATATACTTCAAGATACGAATGACTGCATTCCAATGATCTTCACATGGTGAATTAAGAAATTGACTTACCACACCGATCGCAAAGGAAATGTCGGGACGAGTAACTCGTAAGATAATTCAATTTTCCAACCAATCTTCTATACCTGCTCAGGATCGATATAGGCTCCCCCGATTTGGTAGAAGTTTAGTATTGGGATCCATGGGTGTATCAACGGACTTTGAACTCATCAACCCAGTTTCTTCCAAAATATCTATGGCATACTTCCTCCGAGATATAACAATACCATCATTGGACTGTGCTACCTCAATACCCAAGAAATATCTAAGTTTGCCAAGATCTTTGGTCCGAAAATGGTGACAAAGATGTTGTTTCAACCGAGAGATGCCATGGTTGTCACTACCGTAAGAACAATATCATCAACATATACTATCAAGTAAACACATCCAAGCACTCGAGTGTCGATAAAAGACAGAATGATCTCGATTCACACCGAGTCATACCAAATTGTTGAACAACCTTGCTAAACTTTCCAAACCAAGCCCTAGGAGACTGTTTTAGGCCATATAGGGATTTGCGAAGACGACATACCATCCCGGAAGACTCCCCCGAGCAACAAACCCAGGAGGTTGCTCCATATATATTTCTTCTTGCAAATCACCATTGAGGAAAGCATTTTTAACATCCAAGTTGATAAAGAGGCCATTGTTGAAGAGCAACCATGGCGATAAATAAACGAACGAAGCCATCTTTGCCACAGGGGAAAAGGTATCTCCATAATCCAACCCAAAAATTTGAGTATAACCTTTGGCCACAAGACGAGCTTTGAGGCGATCAATAGTACCATCAGGTCCAACTTTGATAGCAAACACCCACCTGCAACCAACAACAGATTTCCCAGACGGTAACGGGACCAATTCCCAAGTTCCACTATTATGAAGAGCACTTAGTTCATCTAACATGGCCTGACGCCAACCAGGATGGGCTAAAGCTTCACGGACAGCTTTTGGAATGGTCACGGAAGAAATAGAGGAAAGACATGTATAAAAAGGTAATGACAAGTCGATGATAACTCAAAGCAATATAATGGGGAGAGGGATTACGTGTAGAACGAATACCTTTTCGGAGGGCAATGGGAAGGTCGGACTCATGTGTCGGATCCGGAGGAGACAGAGTAGTTGGCACTTGAGTATAGTCACATGGTGGTGGTTGTGATTGGTTTCGAGAACTATAAATCGAAGAGGCGAGTGGAGAAGAAGCTAAGCTGCGGAGCGAAAACTAATGGTGAAGAAGACACAATTAGAGGGTCACAAACAACAGGAACATTAAATGTATTAGGAGTGTTGACAAGATTGGATGGAGACAGAGGTGAAGTTTGACTTTTAAAATAAAGAGACAACTCATCAAAGGTGACATCTTTTGACACAAAATAACGGTTAAGAGAAGGAGAAAAACATTTGTATCCTTTTTGTGATCTTGTAAACCCTAAGAAAACACATTTATGTGATCTAGGAGAAAGCTTGTCCGGACTAGAATTGAAATTATGAACAAAACATGTAGACCCGAAAACTTTCGGAGGTAAAGGATGAAGTGGTTCATGAGGGAATAAAATGGAATGAGGTATTTTATTATCTAAAACCGAAGAAGGCATGCGATTAATGAGATAACATGCAGTAAGAAGAGCATCACCCCAAAAATGTTGAGGAACATCTCCATGAATTAAAAGTGTGCGAGTTGTTTCAATAAGATGTCTATTTTTACGTTCGGCTACACCATTTTGTTGAGGTGTATAAGCACAAGAAGTTTGATGCAAAATACCGTGAGAAGCCATGAATTGTTTAAAAGAATGAGAAAGATATTCACGGCCATTATCACTACGCAAAACTCTAATAGAAACACCGAACTGAGTTTGAATTTCATTAAAAAAAGTTTGAAAGATATGAAATAATTCAGAACGATTTTTCATCAAAAATAACCAAGTGCATCTGGAATAATCATCAATGAAAGTAACAAAGTATTGAAAACCTAAAGTAGATTTACGCGGCTAGGTCCCCAAATGTCAGAGTGAACCACGGTAAAAGGGGACGAAGCACCACGTGTGAAACTACGAGGAAAGGAAGTACGACTATGCTTGCCTAATTGACATGACTCACACGCCAAACTAGATAAGTTAGACAAGGCAGGGACAAGTTTCTGTAACTTGGCAAGGCTTGGATGACCTAACTGAGCATGAAGAAGAGAGGGAGACTCCATAACTGTACTAACATGTGTAGAGGGACGGAGATAATAAAGACCATGAGACTCACATCCTGTGCCAATCACCTGTTTCGAACTCCGGTCCTGTAAACACACAGAATTGTTGGTAAAAGTAACAACACAATCAAGAGAACGAGTTAGACGATCGATGGACAACAGGTTAAAAGGAGACCCAGGGACATAAAGAACATTATCAATGGTTAAAGAAGGAAAGAGTTTAACCGTTCCAACACCATGAGATGATACTCTAGAGCCATCGACCAGGTGTAACGAAGGTAAATGATTAGGAGAGGATAAAGAGGAGAACAAAGATTTGTTACCAGTAATATGATCGAGTGGCTCCTGAATCAAAAACCCAAGGACCAGGAGAAAATGATTGGGTCGGACCAAGCAAAATATGTATTTGTATGTGTGACAGATATAGTGGAACTAGAAGACTGTTGATCCTTATACCATTCGAGAAATTTGTTGAACATAGCAGACATGTCGGATGCAACGAAGAAAGAAGATCCCCTACGAGATAAAGGTGGGGAAAGATTGGTCCGAACAACTACAGCAGACTCGAGGAGAACGACCATGTAATGTATAACACTTGTTAATCTTGTGACCTAGCTTGCCACAATGTTCACACTTAGGACGCCATTTTTCCTGTTTGCGAGGGCGAGCCCGGTCATCACGATGGGATGTCAACACAAAAGAATCGTTAACAAAATTGGAAATAGTGGAAGAAGTCATGAAGAGCGGGAGAACAAACCCTGACCGAGACAAGCAAAATCATATGTCACCGGTAAAAAAAAATGAAACTCCGGCGAATTCTCCGACAGCGCGGACCCAGATGGCTTGCTCCAGCGCGACGGCTGACGATGAACGTGAACTAGTACACTAGGTAAGTTCCCAGGAAAGAGAGGTGGGTCACTAATGGACACACTTAAATACCAAGTCTTTCCTTGCCGAACTTTCCTAAACATGCACTTTCACACTACCAAATAAAATTCAATGACAAAGATAATTCTTTTCGATGTGGAGGATCGGTTTACCAGCAGCGATGGGGCGGCTCTAGCAACGGTGGGGCGGCTCCAACAGTGGACAAAAGGCGGAAAAAAATTCAAGATAACCTTAAGTTCTGATGCCATGTTGAATATAAAGAAAATATAGTTTGGAATTAATTTCCCTTGTGTATAAATCACACATAGGGTGGTCTATTTATAGTAGAGAAATACAACTAAAAGAGTAACTGAAAGTAACAGAATAAACAGAAGATATTGTTTGATATTGTGGTTACCAATATCTAACAATATCTTAACAATATCAAATAATATATAAACAATATCTAACATAAATAATCAATAAATAATTCAAAATAATATTTTACAATATTATTTAGATTATTTATGTTATTAAACAATTATCCCTCTCCATCAAATACCTCATAATTTTTTTTATCCTCCAGCCTTCACTTCATACAAACAAAAGACTTAAAGTCATCATCAATAATTTTATCCAAAATTATTAATAATCTAAATAATCAATAAATAATTCAAAATAACATTTTACAATATTATTTAGATGATTTATGTTATTAAACAAGTATCCCTCTCCATCAAATACCTCATAATTTTTTTTATCCTCCAGCCTTCACTTCATACAAACAAAAGACTTAAAGTCATCATCAATAATTTTATCCAAAATTTGTTGATAAATTATTAAACACAAGCAAGTATTTTATTATTTATGAAATTCTTTAATTCATTTTCAACCCACACATATGCTCAAGTGGTAACACGTGTTTGTTTGTTAGCTTATTTAATATATTTTGTTGATAATAATATTGCTTTAATATAAATATTTAACATATTCTTTATTATGACCACATTCATCTAAAAAGAAACTTATTTAATTACTTCATGACACATGTCACTTTTTAAGGTTATTTTATTTTTAATAAATAAATAAGATAACAATAAGCAAATGGTACATTTCTCGTTAGGAGATATTTTGAACTCTATAATAGGGACATTGTAATATGTTATATATTCAAATTGTGTACTTAATATAAGGGGAATATTTCATGAAATTATATAAAATGATATTTATATTGAATTTTTTGAAATAAATATGTATTTTTTCAAGTTTTTAATAAAATAATCACATTTCTTCTAATTTTACAAGACATTAACCTCTTTGTAATTTTTTAATAACAACATAATACTTATTTCCTTTATTTTTTAATAAAATAAAATTTATCTTTCTTATTTTATTTAAAATAACATATTAACAAAACCTGAAATTAAAATTAGGAAATTAAAATTTAAAATATAAAATGAAGTAATTTTTATAAAAAATAATTATTTAGTTATTATAAATTAACAATATCTAAAAAAATTATATTCTCACTAAAATTATGAATTATCGTATAAAAATATATTTTTTCGAAACATTATTTTAATATAAAAATGAATAAATAGTTATACTTATGTGATTGAATTTACTAACTTATCATTATATCTAATATACTATTTGAATATAAATATAAATATGTTGTAAAAAAGTAACAAAATATAAATATGAATAAAATTAAGAGTAAAATCGTTATTTTATTAATATAAAGATGTTAATATATATTTTAAAACTATAAAAAGTATGAATGTAATGTAGAAAAACTCAAATGAGTAGATGGAATTTTTTCATAATTAAATTATTCAACTCTTTATTTACAAAAGAAATTATTTTTTAGATTTTGAAGCTTAATTTTTTATTTTTTATTAAATTTTAACCAATATGTATTTTTAAATAAAATAAAAAAAGTGAGTGATACTTTATTAAAAACATAAAAAAAAGAATGTTATTCTATTAAAAACATAAGAGAGATGAATATCTCTTAAAAATAAGATGTGATTATCAGTTTATTAAAAACTTATGAAAGGTGATTATCTATTTTAAAATTATAGAGTATAAGAATATTTAGCATAATATGAATCTTAATAGTTTGTTCAGATAAGGAATTTTTAGAAGGTAATTTATTTTTATAAAAATATCACCACTCTATTTGTCTTAGTAACATATTTGAAGTTGTCTAACAAATAAAAAAAAATTAGGAATAAAAATTGATAAAAAAAAAAACATAAGTGTTTTTTTTCCATAATTTCCAGAATAAAAAAAGCAATAATGTCAGTTCACATGGAATGGAATGAAGAATTTGATAAAATTATTTTATATGAATGACGAAGTTAAATAGGATTATAATGAAACAAAAATAAAGTAAAAAATTGTACAAAAAAAAAGAAAAAAAGTTAAACAACAGGATTCCGGGTACATTGGGTAATAAAATTAAAAACATAGGAAAGAGCAAAAACCGTTGAACAATAAGGCCATGAAATTAAATAACCTGTGCACTACCCTAATTAACTGCCGAATCCATTCAATACTTGGGCCTATTGTCGCTGTGATCCAAGTCCATTTAGGACATTCTTCTTATACCTTCATATTTTATTTCTGCACCTCCATAATTTATATTAAATGATAAAAATATTTTGTATATTTTTATCTTCTCCATGCACTTCCATTCCATGACGTTATATTTCCTTTCTTGTTCCTCTATTTCAGGGAACATTATCGTATCGTAGCCCCCACACCATTCTTAATGGGGAGTATGCATGATAAGTGGTTAAGCACATAACATGTAAAGTGGCGAGATAGACATTAGAAGGGAACCAGACGAACATGTGATGAGAGTGCAGGATATGAAAAATTGTGACGGAACAGAAACCAAAATTAATAAATTCATAAGCGATTATGTGTTTATTATTATTATTTTAAATTCATTTTTCTAAAAAGTTTTTTAAATGAAATTTTCGAAAATATTTTATATTTACCATTTTGAAAGTGTTCTATAATCTGTTTTGAAAAAAAAATAAAATAAAATATTATCGAAAACTTTTTAAAATAAACTTTTCATAATAAGCTTTTTGCAAATTTTCCATAATGCAAGTAACAGTGCCTACCTTAAACCCACTTCAAAATTATCATCAAATAAGTCATGGATTTATTACTTAGAATATTAAAGTAATAACAAATACGACAAAGTGATAATAATAAAAAAAAGTAGGTTATGTATTTACAGTATGAAACATTTTTACATTGTCATTTAATTACAAATTATACACTACTAAAAAATCATTAAATTCATGTAAATTTTTCTGCAAAATTTTTTTAGTAAAAAATAGTTACAACTTTTCCTAAGAAAAATATTTCACAACAACTTATTACAAATTTATTTGCAAAATATTTTTTCTAGAAAATATGTAAGATTTTTTTTGCAAAAAATTAATAGTAAGAAATTCCTGCAAAATTTTCTTCAATTATATAATTATAATTTTATTTTATTTTTCAAATATATATTCGTATAAAATTTGGAAAGAATGAAAATTATTTTCTATATTTTTTTTATAAATAAAATTTGTAAAAAAGATTTAATAATATTTTAAAAAATGGCAGCAAAATTTTAAAATAATATTTTTTTAAAAAGATTTTAATTATTTTTATAGAAAAATAATAAAATATTTTATAATTGGTTATTTTAAAAATAACTATTAGGAACCAGTTTCGAACGTTTCTTCCTCTCTGCTCAGCAACGTTTCTCAACCTTTCTCCCTCTCTCCTCAGCAACGTCTCTCTTCAACAACGTTTCTCAACGTTTCTCCCTCTCTGCTTCCATTCCATTAAAAGGAACCAATTTCCTCTTCATTTCTTCTTCATTTCTTCTTCTTCGACCATATTACCATTCTTCTTTTTTTAATCACTACTATTTCTTCTTCCTTCCTTTGTATGCTTGACGGGCTTACTTGAATCGTAGTGGAAGACGAAAAATATCACATAAATAGGTATAATCTTAACTGCTGGAGTCTTTGATATTTTAGTTCTATTTCACATAACTTATTCAACTATTCAGTGTATTCTAGAACGTATTCTAGTTATAATTTTACTTTTTATTACTAATTTGAATGTTAGGGTTCATAGAAATGAAGTTGGGTTTGATTTCTGTTGCAGATTGGGGTCTGTTGAAGATTAGGGGAAGGAATTTTCAGAGCCTCCATTTAACGTAAGTTGATTAACATTGCAACCTAGGGTTTTATTTTGAGTGTTATTCTCGTGTGCTTTAGAATAGTACGTTGAAGTAATGTAATCAATATCTCCTGCATATGTATGTTCTGTGAATATTTGTTTTAGCATGTTTGTTATTCTGGTCTGTTAATGAAACTCTACATAATTTTCGCTTCTGCTGCTACCTATACCCTTTGTAATGCAAGAAGACATCCTCTTTAAATCTAGTTTAGAAAATTCATTGTTTTATATGAGTCCAACGATTTTTAGAGTGACCTTTAAGCAACCAAGATGAAATTGGTTCTTGTTTCATGTTGACAAAGTTTGTTATTATTTATTTTGCAGAATCTAAAAATACTTGTCTTGCAGTAGTGCATGTGCAACTGTCTTGTGCTTTATAGAATCAGTATTAACAGTTTACATTTGAAGGCATAGACTTGAATTCTTTTCTTGTTTTATTTTGAGTGATATATTTCTCTTGGAATTTGCTTTCTGATTTTTGTTGCATGTGATTATTCATTAGTTAGCTTTCTCTATATTTGACTTGACTTTGTCATTTTTACACTAAGGATCTGGAAGTTTTAATAATAATTACAGTATTATTTTTTTGCATTACAGATAAGAGCTTATTATTATTATTAGTTAAAATTCATTGAAAGTCACAATTTTACAGGGTCTCAATTCTTATCCAAAGAGCTCTGTTCATGATTTCACTATACCTAACAAATTTTAACCAGTGTAAAGTGTGTATTAGGAGTATATTAGAGAGTGAAATGTATATTGCCAACACTTCTCTTAGTTGAATTGAAATGGATTCTTATTTATTGCATAATGAATAATTTATGATATTTAAGTGTAATGTGTGACTGTTGGCAGATATCTAAATTTACTGACTGAAGGTGTCACTGTTTTCCCACCATTCTCTTTGAAAACGTATTGGGAGTTTTCTGCCTTCAAGAATCCAACTGGGGGCGCTGAAGGTTCATGGTAGCGGACTCACTCTGACATCAAACAAAATTTTAAAAGTGACTTGATGTTTTTTTTTTTATATCCTTTTAGCTTCCTATGGTGGTTGAAAATATTCTGTTTCATTAGAATTTATATTCTAGTTTCCTCTCAATTGCATACATAAACATCCATGCGGTCCACTGTTTGAATTTTAGATTAATCATGCTAAGAAGTTTCATTTCTTATTTTCTTTGTTAAAACTAAATGCATAATTGGTGTCAAAAAAATGTTGTCATTTTGTTTTAGATTTAGGGTCTTGGATCACAAAGGACTTTTAAGAAAAAATAAATTATAAAATAAAATTAGCTTTTACTTTGCAGAAATATTCTTATATACTTTTTTTTTGTATAATTTTGTTTTAGTATAGAAAAGTTAATTTATTTAGTTTTTCAATTTTCTCAAAAAAATAAAATAAAAACCAGGAGAAGGTCGCTTTAAAAAATATGCTTATTTTTGTACGAATTTTTATGAAATGGTAATTAAAATGAATATAATATAATATTTTATAATGACCTATTGAACGGTTTTCAGTTGAATTAAACAATCTCTCGATTGATTGTGCACTACACCGAACGATTAAACTTCCCTTTCTTCCTAAGTGTTCGTATGAAACCTGTTCAATTATTGTTTACAGTTGTCATTTTTTTCACTTTGTTAATTATTCTCATATTTTTAATTTTTGATTTCATTTTTTAATAAATACTTTAAAATATATTTTATTTAAACTAATCCATAATTTTTTTTCTTTTAAGATAAAGTTTAGAGATTCTCAATGTCATTTTATAAAGTTAAAACCTAATAAAATATTACGTTTCCATTTAACATAAACCAATTATAGTCTATTTTATAATATATAGTTATAATTTGTAACATTGATGTTTTCTTTTAGGTTGTTGTTTTGGTAAGAGTTTGTGAAGAGTGTTAAATCTCGTATATGAAGTTTACAAGTAAGAATAATTTTAATTTCTTGTTCAAAATAGTTATATGTGTATTATTAATATTTTTTTTATATATAATAATTTTAGGCATTTTCAAGTCAATCATATAATGGACATATCTAAACGTCGAGCATGGATGTATAATAGGCTTCTACCTGGTCAGGAGGCATATACAAATGAATTTTTAAGTGGCCTCGATGTATTTATGACTTTTGCTTGTCAACAACCAAGCTTTTCGATTGAAGGAAAAATAAGGTGTCCATGTAAGGAATGTAAAAATGAGAGGTTTTTAATTCCAGATGAAGTAAATGTTCACATTCTCCGAAAAGGATTTACATTTGAGTATTGGTATTGGACATCTCATGGAGAGAAAATTCCTCATACTAATGTTAATGTTGATATGCATTCAGTGTCGAGTAGTAGTCACCCATGGGGTTCTAATAGTGTTAATAGACATGAAGATATGGTGTTTGATGCTGCTGGTCTTAATCATGAGCAACATTTTATACCAAATGAAGAGGAACCTCCAAATATGGAAGCTGCCAAATTTTGCAAAATGTTAAATTCGGCTCAACAACCATTATGGCCGGGATGTAAAAATACATCAGAGTTGTCTGCTGCTATTACGATGTTGAGTATAAAATCTAAACACAATATGTCGCAAGCTTGTTTTAATGACGTCATGAAATTTATGAAAGAGTCAAACCACCCGGAGAATGTTATTCCTTCCAATTTTAGGGAAACAAAGAAACTTGTAGCAAGACTTGGTTTATCGAGGATAA
>OY731404.1:14360434-14555434 GCA_963425845.1 Sphenostylis stenocarpa | reverse complement strand
TTGACAACAACATGTTGTCAAAGCTGACAGAGACACGAGCAAACTTTATTCCTGAGGCGTGTATAATCACTGCCCTTAAGGACTTATCCGTGGTGTATTGCGCAAGTCCCCCAGGATACAACAGGAATTTCTCGGGATATCCGAGGATCTCAGAAACTAGCAAGAAACTCTCAAAAGAGTAAATTAACCCAGGAACATAGAAAAGATCAGAGAAGAAAAGATGAGAGAGGTGTGTTCTGAAGAGTGTGAAGTGGTCTCTATTTATAAGAGATAGTCTGTAACAGTTATGGAAGACTTGGTAGTGGGTCCGTAACGTTTCCTGTAACGTTCTCTGTAACGTTCTCTAAAACGTTCTCTGAAACGGTCTTCTGCAATGTGTGCTCTTAAACATGAAAGAATTAATGGTTGAGTTCAAGATGGGGGTGAATTGAACTTTAAAACTTTTTCGCAAAACTTACTTTCTTTTGGAAGAATGAGTTATCTTTATTCAATCTTTGCAAAGGTAATTTGGTTTAAACACAACAAGTTTATAGACAGAAAATAAAAGAGATGAAAGAAGAAATTTAACACACAAATTTATACTGGTTCACTCTAATCCAGAGCTACATCCAGTTCTTGACAAACCTGTCAAGTTCCACTAATACCAAGTGAAAATTTACAACCAGTAGATACTCACCAATCTACCCCAAGAACTATCTTGCAAACCCACAAGACGGAATCTTGAAAACCACCCAAGTAACCAAACCCAAGTCATCGTACCAAGTGCAGATCACAATCCAACCTGCACAATCACACTTTTACAAAAGAGTATGGAAAGAAAAAACCTGGACTTGAAGTTCTAATTGTCCGTAACAAATTCTAACAAGCACTTTCTCTCTTTGATTGACCACAATTCTGATCACAGAGCACCTTATGATATGAAAAGATTCTTGAATGCAGAGAAAGTCACGTATATAAAAGTTTCACAGATTGATTTCACAAGATTTCTCAAGTAGTGTAGTGTATATGTGTTTCAAAAGATAGATCAATTTCAGTATATATAGAGTAAAGCATAGAATCGAATGTTCCAACTGTCAAAAACTATTTCGAGAGTCAAAAGATCAATTAGTTTAAAGTAAAACATTTTTAGAAGAGACTCGATCGATTAGAACTTAAGTATGATCGATCAGATCGAAGTTATGATCGATCGAATGAAACTATGATCGATCAGATCGAAGTTATGATCGATCAGAATGAAACTATGATCGATCAGAATATATTTCAATCGATTAAAACATCGATTCAATCGATTAATTTCATTTAAAGCTCCATTTAATCGATTGATTCGAGTTTTTAATGGATTGAAACAGTTTTATGAAAAATGAAAGTTCTCTGTTTCAATCGATTAAAAATCATTTCAACAGATTGAAATCCTAAAAACACTTAGTTAAAAAAATAGCCTCTCTGTTTTAACAGATTAAAAATTATTTCAACAGATTAATTTTCTGAAAAACTCTTAGACTGAAAAAATAGTCTTTCTGTTTCAACAGATTAAGATTTATTTCAACAGATTGATTTTCTGAAAAACTTTTAGACTGAAAAATAGTCTTTCTGTTTCAACAGATTAAAATCATTTTAACAGATTGAAAAATGCGAAACTTTGATATTGAAAAATTCATTGAGTTATTTTAACTTGTTGATTCCGCGAATCAATCAATTGAAAATATGATTATGTATGACCTCTTATTCTGTTAAGTGATTTTAACATATTGAAAATCCTTTTCAACAGATTGAAAAACTTAGTTTGTTCTTTTAATACTTAATTGTTAGTTTTTTTTCATGCAGCAAAATGATTTTCAATGGGATGCAACATTATAAGGCACTTATCACAAAATATAATGGACTATCAAGAGATTAAGTGCTTAAACTAAAAACCTAATCATCTACACACCCACAACCTAAGCTATATCTATGTCTTCATCAAATCCACCAAGTGCTTCAATCTCCCCTATTTGATGGAGACAAATAACCACTGCACCTGCATAAAAAATAATGCACCGTAGACATATATTTTGTGGTGTGTGTGTAGTGACAGCTTTTAAGCAAAATACTTCTCCCCTATTTGACTCGCATCAAATAGATTGTTTTAGTTACAGATCAATGGGGCCACGTGGGTACCCCGAATATAAAACAGAACATTAAAAACTAAGAAAATAAAAAACAGAATAACAGAAACATAAAAAGTCTTCATTCGTCCCCGGGGCCTTGATTGAATTGCAGTTCCACAATCCTGTTGTAAATATCTTCTAGTTGATTATCAATATGCTGGAACCTTGCAATGAAATTTTCATCCAAATAATGTCGTCGAGCCCTCGGAGCAGCGAGTCATCCGCATATGCCTCCTTTGGTCCGATTGCAGCTCGCTCATTTGATGTAACATTGTTCTTTCGAACCGAGACGGAGGCGTGCCACGATCGAAGCGGTGGATTGTATGGAATCATTTCCAAGTGGGGTCATTTCTTCCATTGGATCGGACGGACGTGTCTGCGAAGTTCCAGGAATATCAGTGTTGATTCCTTCCTCTTGCTCTTCTTCATCACTTTCTTCACTTCTCCCAGCATCTTCTTTCGAGATCCATTCACCATCAATTTTAATGAATCCCATTTTGTGAATCACAGATTTATTTATTTCATTCGTTGGTCGGATGGTTTCAACAAGTTCTCCTTCTACATTGACACCAAAATGTGTTAAAAACTTAGAAATCAGAATAGCATAAGGATACCTGAAATCACTAAGTCTCTTAGCTTTGATCATGTGGTCCTTGATGACGAAGACCCAGTTCACCCGTATCCTGTGGTGAATGCAATACATCAGTACTAAGTCTCCTTCGTTTAGCACCGCATGATTGCTTCCCCTGGGTGTAAGCTGCCAGGACACAATGAAGGCGAGAATCCTTTCTTCCAGCTTCAGCTTCCCAGTATTGAAAGAACTGACAGAATCACTAGTATTCTTCATACATGACCGAAAGTACTGGACCTTATTAAATTCCTCCACATCTGAAGTGTATCCTTTGGTGACTTTTACACCAGCATCCTTTATTCCAGCAACCTCTTTCCAGATGTTGGGTGTAATTTCAATGTCTACACCTTTAACTTGGGTTTTCAAAGTGGAACCTTCAAAGGATAAATTTGTGAAGAAAACTTTAATCAAATCAGGATAAATCCTACCATTTAACTCTAGAAACTTCTGAAGCTTTTGGTGTTGTAGTAGCTTTTGAATGCCCCTGAATCCTTCGGCATCAAACCAGGAGAACTTTAACATCTTCGGAATGTTGACTTGCTTCCTGCTCAATTCATGGATAAACAAATCCATTTTCTCTTGGTCCCCATTGAACCAAGTTTCAATCCTTCCTCCAACATTCTGTTCTTGCCTTGCAGTAGAAGACTCGCCTCTGCTGGACTTCTTCCTACCAGACTTCGTGCGCTTGAGCATATTTTATTTTTGGGATGAGCAGAACAGAGAAAAACCGAGAAAAGAGAAAGTTCAAAGAAGGAAATAATACTACAGGAATAAGAATATACAATCCTTTCAGCTTCAAAAATTTTGTCTTTACTGAATAACTGCTTTTCTGCTTCTGTGCAGTGATGATAAAGGTGGAGAGAGAGAAGGAATGTGTACTGTGTACCTTAATTACCCTCACATCTGATATCCAATCAGAGTCAATCAACTTTTATTGGATATCTTTGATATTTAAGAGAGTAGTTGAAGTTTATCTTGTTGTAAATGCATTCAATCCACTCTGCAGAAATTGTTTAGAGACAAAGTACATACAACTAGCCCTAAAAAAAATAATCAATTGATATTCCGTGAAACCAATTGATTTTGTAATCTCAGTATACTCGAAGTAAAATAAACCGATTGAATCGAGAATTAAATCGATTGTTATTGTAAAAGATAATCATGCAGAGTACCATAAGTGAATTCAATCGATTGAATCGAAGATTTAATCGATTGATTTATAGAAGAAAGTATGCAGAGCTACAAGGTTAATGAAATGAACCGATTAAAAGCTTATCTAATCGATTGAACTAATAACATATCAATACCAGTGAGTAAGAATCAGGAAATCAACAGATTATTTCGCAATTTCAATCGATTGAAACAAATAATATCAAGTTATTCATGCAATTATTAATCGATTGAACTTGTTATCAACCTGTTAAAAAGCATACAATCACTGTAAAGAATCAGTTATGCAATACTAGATATATCTAAAATTCCTAATTCAGTCCTAAGCATATTAAGTCTATCTCTAGGAAGTGGTTTAGTGAATAAATCAGCTAACTGTTTTTCGATTCAATGAATAATATCTCACAGTCACCCCTAGATACGTGTTCTCTAATAAAGTGATGTCTAATTTCAATATGCTTAGTTCTAGAGTGTTGAATAGGATTCTTAGTTAAGTTTATTGCACTAGTATTGTCACAAACCAGAGGTACCTTGTTTAGAGTCACTCCATAATCTATCAGCTTGTTGCTTGAGGTAGATGCTTTGAGCACAACAGACTCCTAGCTGCAATGTATTCAGACTTTCGCAGTTGATGAGAGCAACACACGCTTGCTTTTTGTCGTGCCATGATATAAGATCTGCTCCCCAAGTAAATGACAAGTACCGGAGGTACTTTTTCTGTCCAATCTACATCCTGCAAAGTCGGAATCGGAAAATCCAACAAGTTTTAGGGATGTACCTTCAGGATACCATAGTCCAACATTAACCTGTTCCCTTAAGGTACTTCGTAATCCTTTTGGCAGCGGTAAGATGTGATTCCTTTGGATTTGCCTCGAAACCTTGCACAAAGGCACACACTAAACATAATGTCGGTCTACTAGCAGTTAGATATAGTAGTGAACCAATCAAACCTCTATATTTAGTTTGATCAACAAGTTTTCCTTTTTCATCTAAGTCTAGACAACAAGTTAGTAGACATGGGTGTAGAGGATTCCTTGCAATTGTGCATATCAAATTTCTTTAACAATTCATTGCAGTATTTAGATTGGCTAAGAAAAATGCCATTTCTTAATTGTTTAACCTGGAGACCAAGGAAGAAATTCAATTCTCCCATCATAGACATTTCAAATTCACTTTGCATTTCTTTTACAAACTTATTACACATGGCATTATTAGTGGAACCGAAAATGATATCATCTACATACACCCGCACTCGAATATTGTCAGTCCAGCATTTCTTAATGAATAGAGTTTTATCAACTTCACCTCGCTTGTACCCTTGATCAATTAAGAAGTTACTTAACCTCTCATACCATTGTCTAGGTGCTTGCTTTAAACCATAAAGGGCCTTTTTCAATTTGTAGACATGGTCAGGATGCTTGTGATCTTCAAACCCAGGAGGTTGAGAAACATATACTTCTTCATTGATGAGTCCATTAAGAAAGGCACTCTTTACATCCATCTCGTAGTAATCTGAAACCACTTATACAAGCATAAGCTAATAATAATCTAACAGACTTCATGTCTAGCTACAGGTGCAAAGGTTTCATCAAAATCGATACCCTCTTGTTGGTTATACCCTTTGGCTACCAACCTAGCTTTATTTCTAGTAATAATGCCGTGTTCATCTAGCTTGTTTTTGAATACCCACTTAGTACCAATTATATTGATATCTTTGATTTTAGGAACTAGTTCCCATACTTTATTTCTTTCAAATTGATTAAGCTCATCATGCATGGCACTAACCCAAGTATTCATCATTTAATGCTTCTTTAACTGTCTTAGGCTCTATTTGTGAAATGAATGCCATATGATTACAGTAATTGGTTAAGAGAATGTCTAGTAGATACTCCCTTATTAATTTGCCCGATGACATTGTCTAGAGAGAGATCTCTTGGGACAATCCACTCTTTAGGAAGCTCTTCCAGAACATCTTCTTCCCGTTCTTCAGCAATTGTTGGTGGATCAGCCTTTGCCGGGTCCACCGATGGATCACCTTCTTCAACAAGTACATCGATCTCGTGTTTCGGCATGTTTCAACCGATAAGAATTATCAGCTAATTCTTCTTCATCTGCAGCACTCGTTGTTCTATTCTCGCACCACTCGAGGAGACTCATTAAACACAACATGTACTCGATTCTTCAACCGATTTCAATCTTAAATTGTAAATTCTATATGCATGGCCGTGAGTTGAGTAACCAAGAAAGATTCCTTTGTCGATTTCTCATCAAACTTGCCAATATTTTCTTTCCCATTGTTTAAAACAAAACATGTACATCCAAAAACCCCGAAATAGTTTATGTTGGGTTTTCTTCCTTTATACAGCTTCATATGGGGTTTTCTTAAGCATGGGTCTAATCAAGACTCTATTCAAAACATGACAAGCAAGTGTTTATCGCATCTGCCCAAAAGTATTTAGGTAAAGAATTTTCACACAACATTGTTCTAGCAAGTTCCACAATAGATCTGTTTCTTTCTTTCCACAACACCGTTCGCTGAGGAGTTCTTGGAGCAGAAAAATTGTGTTTTATGCCAAACTTTTCACAAAATGATTCAAACTTTTCATTTACAAATTCTCCACCATTGTCACTTTGAATAGATGTAATGAAATACCCTTTTTCATTATGTAAAACCTTGGCAAGCTTTTTGAAAGATTTGTAAGAATCAGATTTGGCTTTAAGAAAAATAGTCCAGGTAAATCTGAAAAGTCATCAACAATTACCATGATATAAAGATTACCACCTAGGCTTTTATTCCTTGAAGGACCAACCAAATCCATGTGAAGCAGCTCCAAAGGTTTAGAAGTTGAAACAATGTTTTTGTTTGAAAAAGATTTTCTAGTTTGTTTGCCTTTCAAACAAGCTTCACAGATTTTGTCTTTCAAGATTTGAAGCTTAGGCAGCCCTGAAACTAATTCTTTTGAAATCAGCTTGTCAAGATGGTTAAGATGTATATGAGCAAGCCTTCTATGCCACAACCAAGATTCTTCTTCTTTAGTAAGAAAACAACTTTGAGATGATATAGACTCGTTTGATATCTAACATGTATATGTTGTTTAACCTCTTACCTACCAACATTACCGTATCGATTCCGGCTCACAGATAAGGCACTTTTCTCGGTTTGAAAATGACTTTGTGACCAAGATCACATAACCGACTTATGCTTATCGAGATTGTGCTTGAGACCTTCAACAAGAAGGACATTGTGAATGGTTACTGATTTACTATCTCCAATATCTCCGTAACCTAGAATTCTTCCCTTGTTGTTGTCTCCATAAGTCACATGACCTCCATTCTTCAATTTCAGCTTCTGGAATTTTGAAATGTCACCTGTCATGTGCCTTGAGCATCCGCTGTCTAGGTACCAAAGGGACTCTTGTTGCTGTTCCCGAAAGATCAAACATCAAGTATTTGGTACCCTTACGTATTTTGGGTCCTTAGGAGTCAAATTTTCTGTTTAACATGTTTTGGAACCCATCTCTTCCTACCTTGCGGCACAAAATATTTTCTAGCATGACAAGATTTTATAGTATGTCCTTTCTTCATGCAGGAATGACAAGATGAGAAAGGGGATGCCGTTGTTTTTCTCGTATGAAAAGAAGTTCAAATATTTTTTAGTTTTTACCCCATTCTTAGGTTTGTACCCGATTCCGTAATGTTCAAACACACAGCTTTGAGACCCAAGAAGTGCATCTAAATTCTCTTTACCTTGAGTAAATTTTGTCAAGGTTTTAGTCAAGTAATCAACCTTATTTTGTAAAACAATACACTTTTCACAATTCTTATTAACAACAACATTATCCGCAGATGAATAGATAATATCTAGATGTTCTAAATCTGTTTTGCTTTCTAATAGTTCATTTTCCGTAACTTTAACTCTATTTTCTAACCAGCTTATTTAAACCTTTCAACCGATTATTTGTATGAGATAAATTTCTGGCTTCACTATGCATTTCATTGAAAGCATTCAGTAATGTGTCGTAATTCATTTCATTCTCTCGTAGGAGTTGAACTTACATGTGATGAAGAGGATTCACAACCAGCCATCAAACACAGTGTTCACCTCTTCACTTTCTGATTCGTAGCCGGAAGATGAATCATTGTCTTGCCAGGCTATATAGGCCTTTTTCCCTTTGTATCTTGATTCTTTCTTGTTCTGATTCTTGATCTTTTCCGGACAATCACTCTTTATGTGACCCCGTTTACCACAAGAATAACAAGTAATATTATTTTGAACAGATTCAGCTCTTTTTATCATTGTACCTTTTTACTTGGCCAGTTCTGTTCTTTCTTCTAAGAAATTTCCCAAATTTCTTAACCAACAAAGTCAGTTCTCTCGATTCATCTTCTTCAGATTCACTGTTTTCTTCAATCGTCTTGAGAACAATATTTCTACTTTTCTTTTCTCGCATTCTCTTGTTCTTTGAACCGATTGATTTCCAACTCATGTTCCCTTAACTTACCAAAAAGTGAAGCGGTAGTCATTTCAGTCAAGTCTCTTGATTCTCGATATTGTTGTCACCTTTGGTTGCCACGTTCGTCCAAACACTTTAAGATTTTGATGTTCAACTCTTCTTTGTCAAAAGTCTTTCCTAACCCAATTAGATGATTGACTATGTGCGTGAACCTTTTCTCGCACATCTGCAATTGTTTCTCCTTGCTGCATTTTAAACAACTCATAGTCCCCGATTAACTCATGCTTTCTTGCCCTTTTCACATCAGATGTTCCTTCATGTGTGACCTCTAAAATTTCCCACATCTCTTTGGCAGAGGAACACCGAGACACCCCGAAAAACTCATCAAGATTTAAAGCAGAGGTAATAATATTTTTTGCAAGTATAATCATATTGAACTCTCCTATTTTCTACATCAGCTTAATTCAGCCCAATCTTTTTCGACTACTTTACCATCTACAGTATGAGTTGGTTTGTAAGGACCATTAACAATTGTTTCCCAAATGCCTCTATCAAGGGATTCAATAAAGATTTTCATTCTAACATTCCAGAAAGAATAATTCACACCAGAAAAAAGTGGAGGCCTGTTTATGGAGGCTCCTTCTAAAAAATTCATCTTTCCCTCAGCCATTGGACCGATTCCTTGAGTAACTTACAAGAACCAGCTCTGGTACCAATTGAAAGAATTAATGGTTGAGTTCAAGAGGGGGGGTGAATTGAACTTTAAAACTTTTTCGCAAAACTTACTTTCTTTTGGAAGAATGAGTTATCTTTGTTCAATCTTTGCAAAGGTAATTTGGTTTAAACACAACAAGTTTATAGACAGAAAATAAAAGAGATGAAAGAAGAAATTTAACACACAAATTTATACTGGTTCACTCTAATCCAGAGCTACATCCAGTTCTTGACAAACCTGTCAAGTTCCACTAATACTAAGTGAAAATTTATAACCAGTAGATACTCACCAATCTACCCCAAGAACTATCTTGCAAACCCACAAGACAAAATCTTGAAAACCACCCAGTAACCAAACCCAGTTACTGTACCAAGTGCAGATCACAATCCAACCTGCACAATCACACTTTTACAAAAGAGTATGGAAAGAAAAAACCTGGACTTGAAGTTCTAATTGTCCAGAACAAATTCTAACAGCACTTTCTCTCTTTGATTGACCACAATTCTGATCACAACACCTTATGATATGAAAAGATTCTTGAATGCAGAGAAAGTCACGTATATAAAAGTTTCACAGATTGATTTCACAAGATTTCTCAAGTAGTGTAGTGTATATGTGTTTCAAAAGATAGATCAATTCTGTATATATAGAGTAAAGCATAGAATCAGAATGTTCCAACTGTCAAAAACTGTTTCAGAGAGTCAAAAGATCAATTAGTTTAAAGTAAAACATTTTTAGAAGAGACTCGATCGATTAGAACTTAAGTATGATCGATCAGATCTGAGTTATGATCGATCAGAATGAAACTATGATCGATCGGATCGAGTTATGATCGATCGGAATGAAACTATGATCGATCAGAATATATTTCAATCGATTAAAACATCGATTCAATCGATTGATTTCATTTAAAGCTCCATTTAATCGATTGATTCGAGTTTTTAATGGATTGAAACAGCTTTATGAAAAATGACAGTTCTCGTTTCAATCGATTAAAAATCATTTCAACAGATTGAAATCCCGAAAACACTTAGTTAAAAAAATAGCCTCTGCTTTTAACAGATTAAAAATTATTTCAACAGATTAATTTTCCGAAAAACTCTTAGACTGAAAAATAGTCTTTCTGTTTCAACGATTAAGATTTATTTCAACAGATTGATTTTCTGAAAAGCTTTTAGACTGAAAAATAGTCTTTCTGTTTCAACAGATTAAAATCATTTTAACAGATTGAAAAATGCGAAACTTTGATATTGAAAAATTCATTGAGTTATTTTAACTTGTTGATTCCGCGAATCAATCAATTGAAAATACGATTATGTATGACCACTTATTCTGTTAAGTGATTTTAACAGATTGAAAATCCTTTTCAACCGATTGAAAAACTTAGTTTGTTCTTTTAATACTTAATTGTTAGTTTTTTTTCATGCAGAAAAATGATTTTCAATGGGATGCAACATTATAAGGCGCTTATCACAAAATATAATGGACTATCAAGAGATTAAGTGCTTAAACTAAAAACCTAATCATCTACACACCCACAACCTAAGCTATATCTATGTCTTCATCAAATCCACCAAGTGCTTCAAAACAGTCTTCTGTAACGTGTGCTCTGTTTTGCAATACCCCTTAATTTACAACAATCCCCCACATATTGCAAAACAAAAGGGGATAAAAGAAATAAAAGAAGAAAATCCTGGGTCTCATATAAGATGTAATGCATCAGAGCTGGTATAGCAAGCTATATGAACCAGTCTTAGACTAAAAAACTTAACACACAGTGTAGTTGGTGTAGCAAGCTATATGAACCAAAACACTTAATGTGTGTTAGCGGTTTTAATAATCACAATACACCCCCACAATTCTTGCTGTTATCGCTATGTTGCGCTTATTAGGCCATGCGCGTGCCCGGTATTCATGAGTGCTCTAGAAATCTTGCAAAGATCTCATACAAGCGGCCCCACTCGACACTCATATAGGTGACTTCATCAAGCGTATGCTGCAAATCATACACCACCCTTAAGGGATATGAAAATCGTTTAAAAACTTTGTTTAGACTAAAATTCGTACACTACATAGAATTTTAATTACAAAGTTTAACCTCTCAATGATGCAGTATCTAGCACTTTCACATATACACCATAGGAATGGACATAATTGATTTTAATCAATTTTAGTGCTAGCAGAACTAACAAGTGACTTGTTTTTACCCATATGAACCTTATTCATGGGATCTCCAATCACAAAGGTTGGGTTACCATCACCTGTTTGTTTGCAAGTAGCTTAAGGCCCATTCCCCTCGATGTTTCTAAAATCATATTTCTCGCTAAGGGTTTTGTCAGAGGATTTGCTAGATTCCGTTCTGACTTCACATAGTCAATGGAGATTGTTCCATTCTTTAGCAGCTGCTTCACTAAATTATGTCTCAACCGTATATGTCTGTTTTTTCCATTGTAGTTCTTATTTTTTGCTATAGTTATTGCCGATTGACAATCATAGTGTATTGATACAGACGGGATTGGTTTTATTCCTAATGGAATGTTTACTAAGAAGTTTTTCAACCACTCAGCTTCACTACCAGCCATTTCGAGAGCAACAAATTCAGATTCCATTGTTGATCTTGCAATAATTGTTTGTCTGGCTGATTTCCATGTAATCGCACCACCCCCGAGTGTGAATACATAGCCACTAGTGGATTTTGTCTCATCTGAATTAGAAATCTAGTTAGCATCACTGTATCCTTCTAGTACAGCGGGAAATCCACTATATTCAATGGCATAATCCATTGAACCTCTTAAGTATCTCATAAGTCTTGTAAGTGCATTCCAATGTTCTTGATTAGGACATTGAGTGTACCTACTCGATCTACCTACTCGCATAAGCAATGTCAGGTCTAGAAAAGCTCATTAAATGCGATAAGCTCCCAATTACCTGGGCATACCGAGGTTGAGAGATTGAGTCTCCTCTATTTTTCTTTAATTTAGAGTTAGCATCATAAGGGGTATTCACTGGTTTGGCGTTATAACACCCAAACTTCCTAAGAAGTTTCTCAATATATTGTTCTTGTGATAGAAAAATACTATCGCCCTTCCTTATGATTTTAACACCCAAAATCACATTGGCTTCACCCATATCCTTCATTTCAAATTTAGATCCCAGAAACAACTTAGTTCTGGAGACAATGTCAATGCATGTACCAAATATTAGCATATCATCTACATATAAACATATAATGACACATTCACCACTCTCAAATTTAGAGTACACACATTTATCAACATCATTAGTTGAAAAACCATTACAAAGTAGAACACTATCAAGTTTTTCATGCCATTGTTTTGGTGCTTGTTTTAATCCATATAAAGATTTTAAAAGTCTGCACACTTTGTTCTCTTGACCTGGAACAACACACCCTTCAGGTTGAGTCATATAAATTTCCTCCTCTAATTCACCATTCAAAAAGGTTGTCTTAACATCCATTTGGTGTATGACTAGTTTATGGATAGCTGCTAGAGCTAACAAAACTCGAATAGAGGAAATCCTAGTCACAGGGGCAAAGGTGTCAAAATAATCAATGTTGGATTTTTGAGTAAAACCCTTTGCTACTAATCTTGCCTTATATTTATCTATGGATCTATCAGAATGATACTTTTTCTTAAAGATCCACTTACACCCAATAGGTTTTGTTCCTTTAGGCAAATCTACCAAAGTCCAAGTATTATTTTTCTTAATTGAATCAATTTCAGTCTTAATGGCCTTATCCCAATGTATTGCATCAGGAGCCCTAGTAGCCTCTAAAAAACTCATTGGATCATTTTCAACTAGATAAGTGTAGAAATCATCTCCAAAGGAGGTTTCCTTCCTCTGTCTTTTACTTCTCCTCAAATCCTCATATATTTTGTCACTATTAATCTCTAAAGATTGTTTAGGTGTCTCACTAACCTTTAGAGGAAAATATGTTCAAAAAACTCAACATTTTTTGTCTCTACTATAGTATTATGCTCAATTACATCACTTTTGAGGACAAGAAACCTATAGGCAGCACTATGTTCTGCATAGCCTAAGAACATGCAATCAGAAGTTTTAGAACTTATTTTCCTTTTCTTATGATTGGGTAACATTACCTTAGCTAGGCACCCCCACACTCTTAAATATTTAAGATTAAATTTATAACATCTCCATAACTCGTACAGAGTTTTACCAGTTTTAAAAAACACACTGTAAGTGTATCTTCTCTTAGAGGTTATTTGGTGCACTAGAGTTCTTGATTGAGTATACTTTGGTTTATCTAAAGTAATCATCTATAAATGTCACAGATCATATGAATCAATATTATAAGCAGAAGAATAACATTCATTAACAACCAAGGGCTTTGGTCACACTATCTCTTTCCTACAAATACATTATTTTTTTTGTCATAACAATCTTATCAGATTCGAATGACACTTTAACCCCAACTTTTCCCAATAGTGCTACAGAGATTAGATTAGCTCTAATTAATGGCACATGTAGCACATCATTCAAGGCCAGAGTCTTTCCAGATGTGAGCTTTAGAAGAACTTTTCCTTTTCCTAAGACAGGAGTTGTCCTGGAATCACCGAGATAAACATGTTCTTCTCCATCCCCCACACTAGTGTAGGAGGTAAAAGCACTTCTGTTTGCACAGATGTGCCTGGTAGCACCAGAGTCTACCACCCATTTGCTCACATTTGTCACAGGGTTTATTTGAGAAACGACCGCAATAATTGTATCTTCTCCCTCGGCTAAATTTGCCTTAGGAGGATTGTCGTTTCTCATTCTACGTCTGCACTGAGGTGCATGATGACTTAGCTTTCCACAAAAACAATTTTCTTTCTTGAACATAAAGTGGGGTTAGATCCACTGGTTTCATACACTCTCAACCCTTTCTTATACGTATGTACAAAATAATATGGGGACAAAATAATATTCTACTTATACGTATACATATGTACAAAATAATATGTAGATCTAAGTCATACATTGTATACATGTAATTGCTAATTATTCACAAAGAAAATCTCTCATAACATATAATAATTTTGCATAATTTCTCTCATAACATAAAATAATTTTGCATAATGCATTTTTCATTTTCTCTATTATATTGGTGTAATAAATTCGTAAAAGGAACCTGTGTTTGACACGTGTGCTCTATAGACAAGCTGCATGATGTATGCTCATAGAATTTGATCTAAAAGTTTACCTTTCTTTCATCATAATTATAACATGTAGTAATCAATTTGATATATGATTCACCAATCACGTAATTTGCTTTTTCAATTAAAATCAATTACAGGGTCATTCACATTTCAATAAGAATTACAGTGTCTTTCAATAAGAATTATAGTGTCATTCACATAGGGACTATGAAATTAATTTCAATTTAAAATTGATTGCAGCTTAAAACATAGATTATCATTTATTCCTTTATTCAATTTTGGGAAAAGCATAATTTAAAAATTATCATAAGAGAAAAATCATAAATCTAATAAGTATAGCTCTGATACCACATGTATTTTAATTTGTAGTTTTTATACGTTACTATTTCTATAAAACTACTCTTCACGTTTAAATTCTTTATTCTCACGTAATAGCATACATGAATCATAATCATATAATAACATACATGAATTGATTCTCACATAATAACATACATGAATCATAATCATATAATAACATACATGAATTGATTCTCACATAATAACACACATAAATCATAATCAGAAGACTAACCTTGATCCATGAGCACTTCATAATTCCCTTTCTTTCACTATCCAATATTCTAAAACTGTTGAAGGAAGTTGTTGATGTTCGTATTGTCAGCCCTAAGTCCTTAAGATTGTTGTAAAAGCTGACAGAGACACGAGCAAACTTTATTCCTGAGGCGTGTATAATCACTGCCCTTAAGGACTTATCCGCGATGTATTGCGCAAGTCCCCCAGGATACAACAGGAACTTCTCGGGATATCCGAGGATCTCAGAAACTAGCAAGAAACTCTCAAAAGAGTAAATTAACCCAGGAACACAGAAAAGATCAGAGAAGAAAAGATGAGAGAGGTGTGTTCTGAAGAGTGTGAAGTTGTCTCTATTTATAAGAGAAAGTCTGTAACAGTTATGAAAGACTTGGTAGTGGGTCTGTAACATTTCCTGTAACGTTCTCTGTAACGTTCTCTAAAACGTTCTCTGAAACGGTCTTCTGCAACGTGTGCTCTGAAATAGTCTTCTGTAACGTGTGCTCTGTTTTGCAATACCCCTTAATTTACAACACAACAATGATTTGCTTTGATGCATTTTTTTTACAAGGTTTTAAAGTTTTGAATTATTTATATTGTTTTGACACTTTAATATTTGAGTTTAGTCATTCACACTTTTTCATTTGAATTTTAGGATTAAAGATTTGATATAATTCTGATAATGACAAAAATTTGCATTGCAATTGTTGGTCTTTTGTTATTCAGATTACCTAAGAAAGATCATCGTGCAGGGAAGATCTTTCAAGTCTAACAAGGTTGGAGATATTCTACCAAAATTTGTGCAGGCAAAAATATATTTGTAAGTAATTATAAATTTAGATTCTTAGTTAATTTTGAACTCTTGTTATTGTTTGCTATAAATGAAATATAAAGTACTGTCTTAAAATGAATAGTAGTAATAGTACATTAATTTTAAATAATAATATTGTTTGCAGGGAATTTGGTGAACTTTTCTAGCCAGGTGTTGCATCATTTTTGTTTTGTAACTTTTCCTCTATGTTACTATTCTCAAATTAATACAGACCAAATTGTTTCTTCAATAATGGAGAATGTAGTTATTTTGTATACCTAAGAACTCAACAATGCAAGGGAATAAGGTTCTCCGTATAAATGAATCTCATGTTTCAAGACAATCTCATGTTTCCAAACATTGATAATTTCATTTCATGCATTTGTGATAATTACATTCATATAATAGTATTTTACTTTATTTATGTTTTGTCTTATCATTCATAGGGATCATGTTGATGTAAGACTAAATAATTCTCTTAAAAAATATTTCACGTTAATTTTGTTTTTAGCTTAGTTTTTTAGTTGAATAAACAAATAATTTTTCTTTTATAATCATTTAATTTTGTAATAAAATAAAATATATAATAAATAGTTTTTTTAATTTCATATATATATATATATATAATTTAAAATTTATACAAAATTTTTTTAGATGTTTTTAAAAAATAACCTCTTAAAAATTACCTGCGAATTTAAAATTAGCAAGAAATTTCCTGCAAATATAAAATTACCAAGAAATTATTTGTAAATTTAAATTACTTGCGAATTTGAAATTGGTAAAAATTTACATGCAGATTTAAATTGCAAGAAATTATATGTAAATTTAAATTTACAAAAAATTACTTACGAATGTTTTCACACAAAATTTTGTAGGAAATTTTTGTGAATATTAAATCCCTGGATAATTTATTATCCACAAGCTAATTACGTGCTAATAAAAATTTGTATGAAAATTATCAAGAAACTTATTTTCTGCAAATTTTTTCAAAAAATTGGTAAAAAAAATCCCATAAAAATTAAAAATTGCTAGTAGTGATATGTACAGTAAATTCGTTAATTTTATGATAATTATTCAAAAACATTATATAAATAGTGAGTTTTGATTTATTCAGAAAGTAAAATTATTTTATAATCACAATACATGAATAAACGTGTACAAAGTATAAGAAAAAAAATATTTTTTTACTTAATTTCGATTTCTTTATCTTTTGCTTTCTACCATAAAAGAAGAGGTTCTACGTTAATGCAAAATAAAGAAAAAGTGAATAACTATTCGCAAGAGAAATAGTGTTAATGTTTGTTATATGAAGTTTAGATTAGAAAACATTGCTTTATAGTATTGTTCGATATATGAAATGTGTTTATTGAACTTATGAATTATAATTTTTCTTAACTTTACTTTCTCTTATATTATTACAAATTTTATATTAAAAAAAAGACTAACTTTTTAAGATTTTTCTTTCACATGTTTAATAACTATTTTGTTAAAATAATTTTTAAAAACTGTTTTTATTTTTTAGTTTTTAAAACTAAAAAATTGAAATTAATAAAATATATTTTTAGTTTTGATTAATGATATTTGTTTCTTTACAAATAGTTGTATTATATAATTTATCTTTGTCATTATCTCTAAAATATTATTATTATTTTTCTAATTTTTGTTGCAATTTTTCGTTATTTTCAATATTATCGTCTTTTTGTCTAAAATAGTTTTCAAATTAGAGTAATTCAATAGTTTTTTTAAAATTAAAAAAAAATCTAAATCTTACAAAATCCTTAATTATTATTTCTTCTTATTTTTATGTGAAAGAAGAATGCAAAAAGTTATTCAAGTACATTAAAAAACATTAACAATTATTTTGTCATTGGATAGAAAATTTTATAAATTTTAGGAAATTTAAATATATTGAATTTAAATTACTCTCTCATAAATATTAATTGAGAAACAATTATGGTCTAGATTAGTAAATAAATAATCTCAAAGAAAAAATAACTCTTATTAATATCGACTAAAAATCATGACTTATATTCATTGAAAAATGACCATACCAATGTTGGTCAAGGAAATCCTGATTAACATTGGTCAAAAAATAAAATTGACCTACGCTTGAAAAAACAACTTTTGCTCATGAGATATGCTTTGTAAAAAATTCAATTTCTTTCTTACCATTTATCTCTCAACAATATATGTTTCTAAACATTTGGACTTTTCTTATTCTTTTAATTTCTTTATTTATTGCTCAATTGCTACATTTAGTTGAAAAAAAAAGGTCACATAAGTTAATCTCCATCACTATATAATTATTAAGTTTACTATTATTAGATTTAGATAATCAAACAATCGAAAGTATTTATATTAACAAATATAATTTAGTTTGGGTATTTTACATGTGCTAAGATTGAATGCATGAATGCATAAATTAGTTTAAATTGCTACGAACTCAACTGAAGCTCATATAATGTGTCATATGATGAACACCAAATTTACTAAACATGTCACATGAAGAATTCAGTAGACTAACTATTATCATCAAACTCGACTAATGAAGACAAAGTCGATTAAACAACATGTCATTTAAAGAACCCATTAGACTAGTTATATTAATTATACTCAATTGATGAAGATGTTAGTCGACTCATATTATATGTTATCAGACTCGAATATTGAAGCTCAACTCAACTCATATTACATGTCAACTGATGGACATAATTAATTAACCTATGATTATCAATCTCGTCAACTACCAATGGAAGTTCAAGTTGATTCATACAACGTATCAAACTCATCTAATACTTATTTAATCCATTTGATTGATGTTTCAACTAGGTTAGTTTGACTCATGGGTACTCAAAGGTGTTGAACAATGTTTGAATTCACCAAAAACCCAAATTCCAATAATGCTTTTCATACAAGTCAATTTTGTTTAATGAAGTACATTATAGCAAAGCATATTTAAAGCAAAATGACTCAAAGATGTTTTTGGTGAACTTTAACCTCCTTACTATTCAATGTTAAAAATCATCACACTCAAGGAAAAACATAAGAGAAATATTAAAAGCTATATTGGTTAGAGTTATCTTGTATGTCATGACTCAAAAGATTATATGTATATAAATATTATGAATAGAGATGTAATCATGCATAACAAAAAATATACATGACTGTAGACCCCAAATCTTGCCCGGTCTCATAATAAAGACTAGAAGACCTCCTTTTCGAAGATGGATGAAGCCTAAGAAGCCACTAGGAGAGACTATTAGGCCCCATACTAGGATATGAGGGATTTTTGGCATAAAAATAAGGATTTTCGCCTTTTGGGGTCGAGACCGCCGTCTCGGATTCGAGACCGCCGTCTCGCCTTGCGAAGGTGGCGAGACGGCTGTCTCGCCATTCCTGCAAGGCGAGACGGCTGTCTCGCCATTCCTGCAAGGCGAGACGGCCGTCTCGACCTTGTCAGACGAGACGGCCGTCTCAACCTTGTCAGACGAGACGACCCGTCTCGACCTGACAGGTGCGAATACCTATAAATAGGAGCCTCATTCTCCTCATTTCACACGGTTCTTCCTCCTTCTCTCTAGACTTTTCTTCAAATTCTCTCTCTAGACCCCCTCCGAAGCATTTCCGGAGTTTTTGAGAGTTTTCTAGAGCGTTTTTGAGCGTTTTCGGCATTGTAACGAGCAGAGGGCTGCCAAAAGGCATCCTAGTACTCAAAGAATTAATAGAAAAGCTTGCTTCGGAGGTTTATACTTTCTCTCTCTATCTTTTACTGCCTTATTTTAAATTACGCAATAGACATTAGGGCCATGTAGTCATAATTTAAAATTCCGCAAATAAAAGGGTAAAAGCGTATTTTCACCGGTTTAATTATTTTTAAATAGCTGGCCTATCATAGGGAACCTGAAAGGGGCGTCGTAAAGGAACTAACACTTCCTTTACGCGTAACTAACTCCCTTACCCAACTCTGGTTCTAATGACCAAAGTTGGTTTTTCGAAAACCAACGCCTTTTCACTCCTTTTCCGATGTTTCCGGTAAAAACATCAGTGGCGACTCCAGATGAACCCTTCAAAAATTAGCTCTTGGGTTAGCCCGGTTATCGGACAACCCAAGAGCGCCCTTTCGAAAACCTCGCCTCTAGGTTCAGCCCGGTTATCAGACAACCTAAAGGCGTTGTAACCACACCAATAAAAACGCGAAAAATGGAAAGTCGGAACCATCGCGTTGCTCCGACCGCCTCATTTTGACGGCGGCGACAGATGGCGACTCCACTGGGGAAGCCTAGAGAGTTGATCCCATTTAGTGATGGGCCAGCTTAAAGTAAATAAACCAAGAAATTATGCCTTTACCCTACCTTGTATTATAACATGTTTTAATGCTTGGCTTTAATAACTGTTGCTTGTTTATACTTACGCAATTGTTTGAAATAGAAACTGTACACAAACCCTTGCACACAACAGTTCCCTCTATACCCGAGGGCAAGTGAGAAATCCATAGGGAGTGGGTGACAGGTACGTTTCGCTATAGTGATGGCCTTGTGCCCACCAGTGTGATCGGAAACCACCACTCAAGGTGATAACCTTCCTCTTTTGGCACAAAGACTGACTATGGCCTTAGTGCTAAACATGGTCGGAAGGCTGGAGAGTGGGGACCCTATAATGGGGGCACCTTGGGGGCCTTAGCCTTGGTGAGAACAGTTAGAACCTACCTTCGCCAAAGCACTTTTCTGCAGGAAAACCCTACCTCGTGATTAAAACGACTTCTCGCTTGTTTGTGGATGATCGAATTGTGTGTACATTTGTTTGTTGCATAGCATAACTAAACAACAGAAAAATCAAAAAACATTTTTGCAATAAACGCCCTTATCTCGGACAGTCTGCCTTTTAGCTAGCCTGGTTTCAAGTTCTTTGTAAGCTAAGTAGCCACGCTATTTATTTTCTTTTTGACTTCCCGTGCACGGCATGCGAATGCCCTAATCCTCTTTTCATGGTATTGAGGAATGTCCACTTCTTCGATTGTCTATTATTAGATGCATGTTATGAGGATGAAGTTTGGTGGATGCATGTATGCAAGTGTTTGTTTTTTCCTAAACATTATCATGTTTTATTTTCTAACATGATGTATGATAGTGTTTGGGATTTTGTGTTTTTTTTTTATGCGGATGAGGGCATGAAGAATACCAGCCACTTTCTAGAATGCAAAAAGATTTTTATTGTTTAAAATGAATGATTTATGAGATGGATATTCCTTAAGATAATGACTTAGGTATCCTCCTTAAAGCTTACGCTTTGTGGGGTATCCTACCCACCTCGGTGTAATGGTTCCTTTCCCATCACAGACTTGACAAGTATAATGGGGGTCACCACCACACCTTAGTACACTTGTCCCTTCCTTGTCGTGAAGGTCACAAATGTGCTCGGGGCCTCTTTCGCCATTGTCTTAGGGATATCTAGTGCTCCCTAGAATGAATGTATTTATGCATGCACCAGTAAAAAAAAGTGCGATAGATGTTCAAAGTGGCATAACTTTTGACTGGGTGTCGGATTTGGCCCTGTAATTTTCCCAAAAAACGCCTCCTAGGCTTCTCCGCTTTTAAAAAAAAAATGTACTTCGAAACATTGCATTGGGGAATGTACACTGTCTGGATGAAATAAATAAAATTGTTTGTTTTCATCATCTCTTCAAACGTCTATTGCATTCATTCATTCTCACTTTAATAATAATAAGATAATAAAAAGAAAGGATTAGTCGATGTGCTTTCCACGAATCGAAGTAGGGTGAAGAGCAAACCTTTTGTCGTCAAGTTATCTCCAACGGTTGATCCGCCTAAGAAGGATAATAAACCTCAACCGTTGGTCATCTGAGTAAATAAGGAAGAGGGGGCAATGATGCCATTACATTTTGTTCACGCCTCGAATCGAATAAGGTGGTACCGTGGAGATGCGCAAAAACACCGCCTATTAATGAGGATATCTCCAGCATAGCTGGCATTGGGGGCAAAATTAGAAATGAAAGAATCTATTCCCCCAAGGAGCTATAAGATGATGCTCCTACAAATAAAGAAAAAATAAAAAGACCAAAGAAAAACATAATCCAAAGAGGAAACTGAGTAGACTTTGAATTCACGACGCTAAGGCAGTTCTCTCAACGCTCCGCCAAAGAGACAAACTCAGGGTAGGCGACAAGCTAGTCACAGTTTGAGCTAAAGACGACATTCAGATCAGCAAATCGTCTGCCCTACCTTGAATGGATGCGGCAGAAGAGGACCTTTGAAATATCTTTTGCCAATATGAAAAGACTTTCCCAACAATATGAAGGTGACCCACATGATGAGAAAATATGGATATCGCCCAAACCAAGGGCTCATTAAAAACTCTCAAGGAATAAGGGAGCCACCAGATTTTAAAGACAATCCTTTGAAGCTTTACCCTATAAAGGATCAAGCTGCACGGAGAAAAGGGAAGTCTCCCCTCCGCACCTTGAATCAGATTTTCCCATACAGAGGGGTTCAAGCGTCAAAAGCGACTTTAGTCATTAGGTGTTCTCCTTCTGATTCTTAGGGTTTGTAAATCCAATGACTATTAGAGATTACTCCTCGGGACTAGCCCGACCCCCGAGCATTGTAGGGCACACATTTCCCTATTAATTACAAAGAATGTCATTCTTACTATCTGCTTCTCTTCTTGCTATTAATGTCTAAACCTCATTAATAACCATGTTTAAGCAAACGTTTTCAAAAGTGCGTCAAAGTAATCAAAATGCACCATTGACCAAAATAAAAGTCAAATCCATCACCGCTGATTGACTAGAAGTACAAAATAAAGTTTTACCTCGTCATAAATAAAGTCGTGTTTTGCCAATGTTGTGCAAAAAGAAAACAAAAATCAAAGGAAGCCCATAGAAGCTAAAGGCCAAAAAAAAAAAGGCAAGGTACCCGGTAGGAAACCCATTAAGGGGGCTACGCAAAAGTTAGGGTAAACCCGCTAGGAAACCCGAACAACCATAAAGGGTAGCCTAGGCAAAAGTTAGGGTTACAAAATAAAGTCCGCTAGGTTTCCCAAAGCAAGAAAAATGAAACCTAGACAAAAGTTAGGACAACACAACATCCTAGGCTGAAAACCCAAAGGGTAGACTAGGGAAGTCAATCAGTCATAACAAGCGCCATACAATAAGACGCCATTCCATAAACGAAATGTTTGCCTAAACTAGCCTAAACACTCTAACCAACCTTGGCTAGTCGTGCTTACGAAAACCATTTTTGTCAAAATAAAATAATTCTAAAACACAAGCCTTTGAATTAAATATCATTTTTCTTCTTTTCTCTTGACCCTTACCACTACGACATTCTAGTAATTAGTAGGGAAATGCAGAGATAGTGATCAATAGGAGGATTGACACCCCCAAGAAAAGGGAGGGGCGCACTGCCATGGCAAGTCGCTCTACAATCATTCTTCGGTCACGACAAAGTCAAGACGGCGAAATCGGTACAACCTATTCTGTCAACGAAAGTACATAACATCAGAAGCTCATCAGAAGTAAAAGCACATTGGTTAATCCTTTTGAAAAATTAATTGAAATAGTATTATAGGATGCATATCGCAAACATTGCATGCATATGATAGGATCCTATCTCTCAAAAAAAGAAGAGAAAGAAAAAATGACAATAAAAAGAATAATGTCTGCTAGGAGATTCTTAGGCAAAAGTTAGGGTAGCCTGCTAGATCGAAAATCTGCAAAGGGCGGTTTAGGCAAAAGTTAGAGCATTCATAAAAAAGGAAAAATCCCGCTAAGATATCCTAGGCAAAAATTAAGGCAGCCCGCTAGACCGAAAACCCCAAAAGGGCGGTCTAGGCAAAAGATAGGGCTAAACCAAAAAATGAATAAAAGAAGAGGGGTCCTTCATCATAATCATGAAAGTCCAGCAGGAGAATGCCAGTCACTTTTCCAGATACATCAATAAAAAATAATAATAGATTACATTTAGGGCATCCACACACTAGTAGTCGCACAAAATGACTTTGTCAATGTCAAAAATGAAAGAAATAAAAATTATTTCAGACAAATAACAAAAAACGAAAAGAATTCATGCATATAAGGAGACTAGCTCCATGTTTGTGATTGAAAACAGGATCACTGAGACTGAGTCTCTAAATAATGCCCTCAAGAAAACGAAGCAAGTCATCAATCAAGCGACTCAACAGAATAGGAGCTTCTGAAAATCAAGAGCTCCAGCTACCATCCTTCTACCCAAAAAAGAAGGCACAAGAAAGTAATAAGTCTCCAAACATTGCTCTCTCTCAAGAAAGAAGAGCGAAGCTTCCAGAAGCCAAAGCTCCAATCATCACCCAATAAAAGGAAGGCAATCATCAAGAAAAAGTCGACGGAAAGGCTTTGTCATCCCCAAGAGGATCCCTGCCTACTCCGAAGGCAAAACAAAAAAACTCCTCACGGCTCAACATTACCACTACATGAGTCATCGAGCACACTCACCCAAAGTCTCCTCCACACTCCCCAATGGAGAATAAAGGCTTCAAGAGCCCATCATCATCAACAGTCAAAAGAGTCCAAACCATCAAGGGCTCAACAAAAAGAAAGAAGAGAAAAGAAGAGAAAACCCTTGCATCCCCAGCGGATGTCCAAAAAGGCAACAACAGAGAAGGCCGAATAAAAATCCTCAAGTGGATCTCCAAAAAATTCTACAAAAAGGAATCAGAAATTCCCATCCCCCAGTGGAATAAGAGCTTCACAAGTATAGCTCGCATCAACATCAATCAAGGAGCCAAGACTCCATTCCTAGAAAAGAAAAATCAGATCCCTAGGAAGTCAACTAATTCCCTGGTGGATCACTAAAGAAATAAAACGTCATTGTAGACCCCAAATCTTGCCCGGCCTCCAAATAAAGTCAGAAAGCTTCCTATTTGAAGACGGCCGGAGCTTAACAAGCCACTAGGAGATGAAAGAATTAATGGTTGAGTTCAAGAGGGGGGGTGAATTGAACTTAAAAACTTTTTCGCAAAACTTTACTTTCTTTTGGAAGAATGAGTTATCTTTATTCAATTCTTGAAAAGATGATTTGATTTAAAACACAGCAAGCTTATATTCAGAATTTAAAAGAGATGATAGAAAGAAATCAACACACAAATTTATACTGGTTCACTCTAATCCAGAGCTACGTCCAGTTCTTGACAAAACCTGTCAAGTTTTCACTAATACCAAGTGACAATTACAACCCGTAGATCCTCACCAATCTACACCAAGAACTATCTTTTCAACCTATAAGATAGAATCTTGAAAAACACCTAGTAACCAAATCCAGTTACTGTACCAAGTGCAGATTACAATCCAATCTACACAATTCACACGATACAAAAGAATAAGGAAAGAAGAAACCTGGACTTTGAATTCTAATTGCCCAAGACCAATTCTAAAGCACTCTCTCGCTGTGAATGACCACAATGTTGATCAAAGCACCTTATGATATGACAAAATCTTGAATGCGAGAGAAAAACGTAGATGAACGATTCACAGATTGATTTCTCAAGTTTTCTCAAGTAGTGTGTTGTATTGTATATTCAAAAGATGGATCAAATCTGTATATATAGAGTAAATCAGAAAAACGAACGTTTCATCTCGTTAAAAACTGTTTTAGAGAGTCAAAAGATAAGTTGGTTAGCGAGAAAACAGGTTTAGAAGAGAATCTGATCGATTAAAACAGAAGAATGATCGATTAGACTGAGTTATGATCGATCAGAATAAAACTATGATCGATCAGAATGAGTTATGATCGATTAGAACAAAACTATGATCGATTAGAGTATTATTTCAATCGATTAAAAGATCGATTCAATCGATTGATTTCATTTAAAGTTCCTTTTAATCGATTAAGACATCGATTCAATCGATTGATTTCGTTTAAAGTTCCATTTAATCGATTGATTCGAGTTTTAATGGATTAAAACAACTTAATGAAAAATGACAACACTCTGTTTCAATCGATTGAAAAATCATTTCAACAGATTAAATTCCTGCGAATACTTAGTTAAAAAAATAGTCTCTCTATTTCAACAGATTGAAAAATATTTCAACAGATTGATTTTCTAAAAACATTTAGACTTAAAAAATATCTTTATTTTAACAGATTGAAAAACGTTTCAACTGATTGTTTTTTCGAAAACTCTTAGATTGAAAAATATCTTTCTTTTTCAACAGATTAAAAAGTATTTCAATTGATTGTTTTTCCGAAACCTTCATATTGAGAAATTTACTAAGTTATTTTAACTTGTTGATTCTGCGAATCAATCAATTGAAAATACGATTATATAGAACCACTTACTCGTTAAGTGATTTTAACCGATTGAAAATCTTTTTCAACAGATTGAAAAACTTAGTTTGTTCTTTTAATGCGGAAAATGATTTTCAATGCTATGCGGAAGATTAAGGCGCTTCATCACAACATATAATGGCCTATCAAGGGATTAAGTGCTCAAGCTAAAAACCTAATCATCTACACACCCACAACCTAAACTAAATTTATGTCTTCATCAAATTATATCTAAGTCTTCATCAAATCCACCAAGTGCTTCAATCTCCCCTATTTGATGGAGACAAATAACCACTGCACCTGCATAAAATCGAGACCGAGAGACATATATTTTGTGATGTGGTGTGTGTGTAGTGGCAGTTTTAATCAAAATAATTCTCCCCCTATTTGACTGCATCAAATAGATTGTCATGGATACAGTCCAATGGGGCCACTTGGGAACCCCCAAATAAAAAGCAGAATATAAAACCAACTAAGAAAAGAAAAAAAAAAAAAAACAGAATTATCAGCAGACATTGATCAGTAAACTTCAATCATCTCCGGGACCTGGGTTGAATTGTATTTCCACAATTCTGTTGTAAATGTCTTCAAGTTGATTATCGATGTGCTGGAACCTTGCAATAAAATTCTCATCCAAATAGTGCTGTCGAGCCCTTATAGCTGTAGTCATATTCATATGCCTCCTTTGATCAGCTTGAAGTTGATTCATTTGCTGCAGCATTGTCCATCTTCATCACTTTCTTCATCTCTTCCAGCATCCTCCTTGGAGACCCACTCACCATCAACTTTCATAAATCCCATTTTGTGAAGCATAGAGTTATTTATTTCGTTTGTTGAACGAACTGTCTCGACAAGTTCTCCTTCAAGATCAACACCAAAATATGTTAAAAATTTGGAAATCAGTATAGCATAGGGGTACCTGAAATCACTGAGTCTTTTTGCCTTGATCATGTGGTCTTTGATGACAAAAACCCAGTTCACCCGAATCCTGTGGTGAATGCAATACATTAGTACTAAATCTCCCTCATTTAGCACCGCATGATTGCTCCCCCTCGGAGTGAGCTGCCAAGACACAATGCAGGCAAGCAACCTTTCTTCCAATTTTAGTTTCCCAGTATTGAACGAGCTGACAGAGGCATGCCTATTCTTCATACATGACCGAAAATATTGAACCTTATTAAATTCCTCCACATTAGAAGTACACCCTTTGGTGACTTTCACTCCTAAATCCTTTAAACCAGCAACCTCCTTCCAGATGTTAGGAGTTATCTCAATGTCTACTCCTTTAACTTGGGTTTTCAAGGTGGAACCTTCAAAGGACAAATTTGTGAAGAAAACTTTGATCAAGTCGGGATAAATCCTACCGTCCAACTCCAGAAACTTCTGAAGCTTTTGATGTTGCAGCAGCTTTCTGATGCCTCTAAATCCTTCAGCATCAAACCAGGAAAACTTTAACAGCTTTGGTATGTTGACTTGTTTTCTGCTCAACTCATGGATAAACAGATTCATTTGCTCTTGGTCCCCGTTGAACCAAGTCTCAATCCTTCCTTCAACATTTTGTTCCTGCCGAACAGAAGACGACTCGCCCCTGCTTGATTTCTTTCTTCCAGACTTCGATCGTTTGAACATGCTTGTTTAGAGTTACTCCATAATCTGTTAGTTGTTGCTTGAGATAAATGCTTTGAGCACAACAGCTCCCAGCTGCAATGTATTCAGCTTCTGCAGTTGACAGAGCAACACACGCTTGCTTTTTGCTGTGCCACGATATAAGACTGCTCCCTAGTAGATGACAAGTACCAGAGGTACTTTTTCTGTCCAATCTACATCCTGCAAAGTCAGAATCAGAAAATCCAACAAGCTTAAGGGACGCACCTTCAGGATACCATAGTCCAACATTAACTGTTCCCTTAAGGTACTTCAGAATCCTTTTGGCGCAGTAAGATGTGATTCCTTTGGATTTGCTCGAAATCTTGCACACGGACATACACTAAACATAATGTCAGGCCTACTAGCAGCTTAGATAAAGCGGAGAACCAATCAAACCTCTATATTTAGTTTGATCAACAGATTTCCTTTTTCATCTAAATCTAAACAGATAGTTAGTAGACATTGGTGTAGAGGATTCCTTGCAATTGTGCATATCAAATTTCTTTAACAGCTTCATTGCAGTATTTAGATTGACTAAGAAAAATGCCATTTGTTAATTGTTTAACCTGTAGACCAAGGAAGAAATTCAATTCTCCTATCATAGACATTTCAAATTCACTTTGCATTTCTTTTACAAACTTATTACACATGGCATTATTGGTGGAACCGAAAATGATATCATCCACATATACCTGCACCAGAATAATGTCAGTTCCAGATTTCTTAATGAACAGAGTTTTATCGACCTCACCTCGCTTGTACCCTTGATCAATTAGAAAATTACTTAACCTCTCATACCATTGTCTAGGTGCTTGCTTCAAGCCATAAAGAGCCTTTTTCAATTTGTAGACATGGTCAGGATGCTTGTGATCTTCAAACCCAGGAGGTTGAGAAACATACACTTCTTCATTGATAAGTCCATTAAGAAAGGCACTCTTTACATCCATCTGTAGTAATCTGAAACCACTTAAACAGGCATAAGCTAATAATAATCTAACAGCTTCAAGCCTAGCTACAGGTGCAAATGTTTCATCGAAATCAATGCCCTCTTGTTGGTTATACCCTTTGGCTACCAACCTAGCTTTATTCCTAGTGATAATGCCGTGTTCATCTAGCTTGTTTTTGAATACCCACTTAGTACCAATTATATTGATATCTTTGATTTTAGGAACTAATTCCCACACTTTATTTCTTTCAAATTGATTAAGCTCATCATGCATGGCACTAACCCAAGTATTCATCATTTAATGCTTCTTTAACTGTCTTAGGCTCTATTTGTGAAATGAATGCCATATGATTACAGAATTGATTAAGAGAATGTCTAGTAGATACTCCCTTATTAATTTGCCCGATGACATTGTCTAGAGAGAGATTTCTTGGGACAATCCACTCTTTAGGAAGCTCTTCCAGAACACCTTCTTCCTGTTCTACAGTAATTGTAGATGGATCGGCTTTTGCAGGGTCCACAGATGGATCACCCTCTTCAACAAGTATGCCGATCTCGTGCTATTGGGACATTTCAACCGATAAGAATTATCAGTTAAATCTTCTTCATCAGCGAGCACTCGTTGATCTATTCTCGCACAACTCGAGGAGACTCATTAAACACAACATGTACAGATTCTTCAACTCGATTTCAATCTCAAATTATAAACTCTATATGCATGGCCGTGAGTTGAGTAACCAAGAAAAATTCCTTTGTCGATTTTTCATCAAACTTGCCAATGTTTTCTTTCCCATTGTTTAAAACAAAACATGTACATCCAAAGACCCCGAAATAGTTTATGTTGGGTTTTCTTCCTTTGTACAGTTCATATGGGGTTTTCTTAAGCATGGGTCTAATCAAGACTCTATTCAAAACATGACAAGCAAGCTGTTGATCGCATCAGCCCGAAGTATTTTGGTAAAGAATTTTCACTCAACATTGTTCCGGCAAGCTCCACAATTGATCTGTTCTTTCTTTCCACAACACCATTCTGTTGAGGAGTTCTTGGAGCAGAGAAATTGTGTTTTATACCAAATTTTTCACAAAATGATTCAAACTTCTCATTTACAAATTCTCCACCATTGTCACTTTGAATAGATGTAATGAAATATCCCTTTTCATTATGTAAAACCTTGGCAAGCCTTTTGAAAGATTTGTAGGAATCAGATTTAGCTTTAAGAAAGACAAATTCGGTAAATCTGGAAAAATCATCAACAATCACCATGATATAAAGATTACCACCTAGGCTTTTATTCCTTGAAGGACCAACCAAATCCATGTGAAGCAGTTCCAAAGGTCTAGAAGTTGAAACAATGTTTTTGTTTGAAAAAGATTTTCTGGTTTGTTTGCCTTTCAAACAAGCTTCACAGATTTTGTCTTTCAAGATTTGAAGCTTAGGCAGCCCAAAAACTAACTCTTTTGAAATCAGCTTGTCAAGATGGTTAAGATGTATATGAGCAAGCCTTCTATGCCACAACCAAGATTCTTCTTTTTTAGTAAGAAGACAACTTTGAGATGATATAGACTCGCTTAATATCTAACATGTATATGTTGTTTAACCTCTTACCTACCAACATTACCGTGTCGATTCTCGGCTCACAGATAAGACATTTTTCCGGTTTGAAAACAACTTTGTGACCAAGATCACATAACTCGGCTTATACTTATCGATTGTGTTTGAGACCTTCAACAAAAAGAACATTGTGAATGGTTACAGCATTCACCATCTCCAATATCTCCGTAACCAAGAATTCTTCCCTTGTTGTTGTCTCCATAAGTCACATGACCCCCATTCTTCAATTTCAACTTCGGAATTTTGAAATGTCACCTGTCATGTGCCTTGAGCATCCGCTGTCCAGGTACCAAAGAGACTCTTGATGCTGTTCCCGAAAAGTCAAACATAAAGCATTTGGTACCCTTTAAATATTTTGGGTCCTTGGGAGTCAAACTTTCGCTTAACATGTTTTGGAACCCATCTCTTCCTTCCTTGCGGCACAAAATATTTCCTAGCATGACAGAATTTTATAGTATGTCCTTTCTTCATGCAGTAATGACAGATGAGAAAGGGGATGTTGTTGTTTTTCTATATGAAAAGAAGTTCAAATATTTCTTAGTTTTTACCCCATTCCTAGGTTTGTACCCAATTCCGTAACGTTCAAACACACAGCTTTGAGATCCAAGCAAGTGCATCTAAATTCTCTTTACCTTGAGTAAATTTTGTTAAGGTTTTAGTTAAGTAATCAACCTTATTTTGTAAAACAAGTACACTTTTCACAATTCTTATTAACAACAACATTATCTCGCAGATGAATAGATAATATCTAGATGTTCTAAATCTGTTTTGCTTTCTAGCAGCTTCTTTTTCCGTAGTTTTAACTCTATTTTCTAACCAGCTTATTTAGCCCTTTCAACCGATTATTTGTATGAGATAAATTTCTGGCTTCACTATGCATTTCATTGAAAGCATTCAGTAATGTGCTCGTAATTGATTTCATTTTCTCGTAGGAGTTGAACTTACATGTGATGAAGAGGATTCACGACCAACCATCAAACACAAGTTCACCTCTTCACCTTCTGGATTCGTAACTCGGAAGAAGATTCATTGTCTTGCCAAGCTATGTAGGCCTTTTTCCCTTTGTATCTTGAATCTTTCTTGTTCGATTCTTGGTCTTTTCTCGGACAGTCGCTCCTTATGTGACCTCGTTTACCACAAGAATAACAAGTAATATTATTTTGAACAGATTCAGCTCTTTCTATCATTGTACCTTTTTACTTGACCAGCCTTGTTCTTTCTTCTCGTAAATTTCCCGAATTTCTTAACCAATAAAGTCGGTTCTCGGACTCATCTTCTTCGAATCCACTGTTTTCTTCAATTGTCTTGAGAACAATATTTCTACTTTTCTTTTCTGCATTCTCTTGTTCTTTGAACCGATTGATTTCCAACTCGTGTTCCCTTAACTTACCAAAAAGTGAGGCAGTAGTCATTTCGATCAAATCTCTTGATTCGGATATCGTTGTCACCTTTGGTTGCCAAGTTCTGTCCAAACACTTCAGTATTTTGATATTCAACTCCTCCTTGTCAAAGGTCTTCCCTAGCCCGATCAAATGATTAACTATGTGCGTGAATCTTTTCTCGCACATCTCGCAATTGTCTCCCCTTGCCGCATTTTAAACAACTCATAGTCCCCGATTAACTCATGCTTTCTTGCCCTTTTCACATCGATGTTCCTTCATGTGTGACCTCTAGAATTTCCCACATCTCTTTGGCGTAAGCACACCGAGACACCCCGAAAAACTCATCAAGATTTAAGGCAGAGGTAATAATATTCTTTGCAGTATAATCATATTGCACTCTCCTATTTTCTCGCATCAGTCAACTCACTCCAACTTTTCTCGAACAGCTTTTACCATCTACTATATGAGTTGGTTTAAAAGGACCATTAACAATTGTTTCCCAAATGCCTCTATCAAGGGATTCAATAAAGATTTTCATTCTAACCTTCCGTAAAGAATAATTCACACCAAAGAAAAAGTGGAGGCCTCGTTTATGGAGGCTCCTTCGAAAAATTCATCTTTCCCTCAGCCATTGGACCGATTACTTGAGTAACTTACAAGAACCAGCTTCGATACCAATTGAAAGAATTAATGGTTGAGTTCAAGAGGGGGGTGAATTGAACTTAAAAACTTTTTCGCAAAACTTTACTTTCTTTTGGAAGAATGAGTTATCTTTATTCAATTCTTGAAAAGATGATTTGATTTAAAACACAAGCAAGCTTATATTCGAATTTAAAAGAGATGATAGAAAGAAATCAACACACAAATTTATACTCGGTTCACTCTAATCCAGAGCTACGTCCAGCTCTTGACAAAACTCGTCAAGTTTTCACTAATACCAAGTGACAATTACAACCCGTAGATCCTCACCAATCTACACCAAGAACTATCTTTTCAACCTATAAGATAGAATCTTGAAAAACACCTAGTAACCAAATCCAAGTCATCGTACCAAGTGCAGATTACAATCCAATCTACACAATTCACACGATACAAAAGAATAAGGAAAGAAGAAACCTGGACTTTGAATTCTAATTGCCCAAGACCAATTCTAAAGCACTCTCTCATCGTGAATGACCACAATGTTGATCAAAGCACCTTATGATATGACAAAATCTTGAATGCAGAGAGAAAAACGTAGATGAACGATTCACAGATTGATTTCTCAAGTTTTCTCAAGTAGTGTGTTGTATTGTATATTCAAAAGATGGATCAAATCTGTATATATAGAGTAAATCGGAAAAACGAACGTTTCATCCGTTAAAAACTGCTTTAGAGAGTCAAAAGATAAGTTGGTTAGCAAGTAAAACGAGTTTAGAAGAGAATCTGATCGATTAAAACAGAAGAATGATCGATTAGACTCGAGTTATGATCGATCGAATAAAACTATGATCGATCGAATGAGTTATGATCGATTAGAACAAAACTATGATCGATTAGAGTATTATTTCAATCGATTAAAAGATCGATTCAATCGATTGATTTCATTTAAAGTTCCTTTTAATCGATTAAGACATCGATTCAATCGATTGATTTCGTTTAAAGTTCCATTTAATCGATTGATTCGAGTTTTAATGGATTAAAACAACTTAATGAAAAATGACAGCACTCTGTTTCAATCGATTGAAAAATCATTTCAACATATTAAATTCCTGCGAATACTTAGTTAAAAAAATAGTCTCTCTGTTTCAACAGATTGAAAAATATTTCAACAGATTGATTTTCTAAAAACATTTAGACTTAAAAAATATCTTTATTTTAACAGATTGAAAAACGTTTCAACTGATTGTTTTTTCGAAAACTCTTAGATTGAAAAATATCTTTCTTTTTCAACAAATTAAAAAGTATTTCAATTGATTGTTTTTCCGAAACCTTCATATTGAGAAATTTACTAAGTTATTTTAACTTGTTGATTCTGCGAATCAATCAATTGAAAATACGATTATATAGAACCACTTACTCTGTTAAGTGATTTTAACCGATTGAAAATCTTTTTCAACAGATTGAAAAACTTAGTTTGTTCTTTTAATGCAGAAAATGATTTTCAATGCTATGCAGAAGATTAAGGCGCTTCATCACAACATATAATGGCCTATCAAGGGATTAAGTGCTCAAGCTAAAAACCTAATCATCTACACACCCACAACCTAAACTAAATTTATGTCTTCATCAAATTATATCTAAGTCTTCATCAAATCCACCAAGTGCTTCAGGAGAGACTATTAGGCTCCCGTACCAAGATAGGAAGGTTTTTTGGCCCAAAATAAAGTTTCTCGCCCTGAAGGGACGAGACCGCCGTTTGGGAATACCAGACCGCCGTCTCGTTTCAACGCCAGGACGAGACCGCCGTCTCGATTTTCTAGACGGCAGTCTCGACACTCGTAAAAACGAGACGGCGGTCTGGGTTTTCCAGACGGCGGTCTCGATTCTCGCCAAGTCGAGACGGCGGTCTGGATTGTCCAGACGGCGGTCTCGACCCCGTGACATGAGCGAGACGGCGGTCTCGAATTACGAGACGGCGGTCTCGACCCTGTCAGGCGAGAACGGCGGTCTGGACCCTGACAGCGCGAAAAACTATAAATAGGGGCTCTCCCCCCCTCATTTCCACACAGAAAAAACAAGAGCTCTCCCTTCTCTCTAGAATTTCTCTCTCTAAGAATCCCTCCGAGGCATTTCCGGAGCTTCTGAGTGTCTTTAGGCATATACAGAGTGTCCTAAATCTTCTTTAGAATCCCTCCGAGGCATTACCGGAGTTTCTGAGAGTTGTAGAGTGAAGGGTTGCCAAAACGCACCCTCTCTTTTTGTTATAAAGCTTGCTTTAGAGGTGCATATCCTCATTCTCTTTTTAAATTACTGCTATTTAAATTATGCAATAGAAGCTAGGGCAATGTAGTCACATATTTAAATACCGCATAATAAAAGGGTAAAAGCGCAATTTTCCAAGTTTAATTATTCGCAAATAGCCGGCCTATCATAGGGAACCCGAAAGGGGCGTCGTAAAGGGACTAATACTCCCTTTACACGTAACTAACTCCCTTACCCAACTCTGGTTCTAATGACCAAAGTTGGTTTTCGAAAACCAACGCCTTTTCAAAACCCCTTTTCCGATGTTTATGGTAAAAATATCGGTGGCGACTCCATAGAACCCAAAAATAAGTCCTTGGGTTAGCCCGGTTGTCGGACAACTCAAGGACACTTTTCGAAAACCTCGTCTCTAGGTTAGCCCGGTTATCGGACAACCTAAGGACGTTGTAACCACCAATAAAAAATGCGATAAAGAGTTGAAAAACCATCGCGTCGCTCCGACCGCGCCCCCGTTTTCGGGGAGGCGGCGACAGATGGCGACTCCGCTGGGGAAGCCTAGAGAGTTGATCCCATTTAGTGATGGGCTGGCTTAACAATAATTAAACCAAGAAAATAAGCGCTTTTACCCTGCCTTGTATTATAACATGTTTTATTGTTTGGCTTTTAATAAACTGTTGTTTGTTTATACTTACGCAATTGCTTGATATATAAATTGCACACAAGTCCCTTGCACACTACAGTTCCTCCTATACCGGGGGCAAGTGAGATAACCATAGGGAGTGGGTGGCGAGGTACGGTTCGCTGCAGTTAGGGCCTTGTGCCCACCGGTGTGATCGGAAACCACCACTCAAGGTGATAACCTTCCTCTTTTGGCAACAAGACCGACTACGGCCTTAGTGTTGAGCATGGTCGGACGGGCTGGAGAGTGGGGACCCTATAATGGGGGCACCTTGGGGGCCTTAGCCTGGTGAGAACAGTTAGAACCTACCCTAACCAATACACTTTTCTACGGGAGAACCCTACCTCGTGATAAAAATGGAATCTCGCCTGTTCGGGGATGATTGAATTGTGTGTGCATATGTTTGTTGCATTTGTATGTTGCATAGCATAAACAAACAACAGAACAAAATCACAAAAAAATATTTTACAAATAAACACCCTTATCTCGGACAGTCTGCCTTTTAGCTAGCCTGGTTTCGGGTTCTTTGTAAGCTAAGTAGCCACGCAGTTCCGACATGAAGAGATAAGGGACGATAAATATTTCTTTCGCATAAAGCCATATTTTATCTCGGACGATCTGCCTTTTAGCTAGCCTGGTTTCGGGTTCTTTGCAAGCTAAGTAGCCACGCGAGTTCCGACGAGAAGAGATAAAAGGCTATAAAATAAACAAATAAAATACAAAAAATACAAAAACATCAAAAATATATATAAATAAACAAACTTCTGACAAAGTCAACTCATTCATATTACATCATATCATGAGTAAAGAAAAAAACAAAGAGAGAAAATGAAAATGAGAGTGCATTCAGCATCATTTAAATAAAACCTCTCACACATAAGCATACTCATGATAGCTTAAGCACTCAACATGCATTAATAAAACTTCTTGGACATTCTAGAAAGTGGCTGGTCCTCTCCCCACTCGTACTCGTGTGCAAAAGGCTAAGGCAATGGAAAATCTAGAGGAGCAAAACCGGAAGCTCACTGCAGAGGTTAATATTCTCCGCGAGCAGGTGGCCCAATTAATGGAGGTCGTGCGCCAGGGCCAGATCAAGGGCGGTGAGGGCCAAGCTGAGCATATCCCTCCTCATGAGGAGGAGGAGGAGGAGCACTTCTTTGGCGATAAGGAAGTTAAGACTGCTCGCATCCTTACCCCAGAAATATCCAAACAACAACTCTCCGCCCTGGAGGAGAGGCTGAAGGCGGTCGAAGGGCATAACTTCGACGTCAAGGAGGTGGCTGACATGTGCCTCGTAAAAGACATCCGTTTCCCTCCCAAATTCAAGGTCCCGGACTTCCCCAAGTACTCCGGGCTGACCTGCCCTAAGAACCATCTTACGATGTATTGCCGTAAGATGGCCGCCCATGCTGATAACGAGAAACTCCTGATCCACTGTTTTCAGGAGAGTCTGGCGGACACGGCTCTCAACTGGTACATGCAGTTGGAGAGAGGGCAGGTCCAGAACTGGAAGCAGCTGGCAGACGCTTTCCTCCGTCGCTACCGTTATAACATTAATCTGACACCCGACAGGTCAGATCTTAGAACGCTGAGCAAGAGGAATGACGAGCCCTTTAAAGCGTATGCCCAAAGGTGGAGGGAAATGGCAGCCCAGATAGAGCCTCCTTTGACGGACAAGGAAACAGTGGCTATGTTCATCGACTCACTGACAGGAGCGTACTACGACAAGGCAATAGCCAGTACCTCCAACCTCTTCTCGGACATAGTCACTGTAGGCGAGAGGGTGGAGCAAGGACTAAGGAGCGGGAAGATCGCACAGTCTTCCCAAGCTGGTGTCTCCTTCAGGAAGCCCGCCGGCAAGAAGAAGGACGAGTCTGTGCACGCAATCAATTTTGCCACTCCTTCTTCTACCCCACAAACGCCCAAACAGCCCCGCAAGAAAGAAAGGAAGTTCACTCCAATCTCCACTTCCTACGGGCTGCTGCTACCTCAACTGCTGGAGGCTAAACTCCTGACCTGCGCCCCTCCCAAGAAACAGTTGGAGCCTCCCTACCCCGAATGGTACAAGCCAAACGAAAAATGCGCTTACCATTCGGGCGCACCCGGTCACTCTACAGAGAACTGCTTGACCCTTAAGTATCGGGTTCAAGAGCTAATCGACGCCGGGTGGATTACTTTTGACGCCTCCGCTTCCAGCACAGATGACAAACCTCTGTCGAAGCCAGAGTAGCAGAGAGGGAGGACTGGGAGGATCAGCCCTAGGGTCTTTTCTTTTTTAGGCTTTTTCTCTATATCTCCTGCGGTCCCCGCCCGTGGCCGCAGGAATTTTGATTAAAAGGGCTTGTACATACATCTTCATCATCATTAATATACGAGGCATTTTTATCATATTCTTTCTTTTCCCTCTTCTATTTATTATTCTTTCAAAAATAAATGAATAATAAAATCTATGACTAAAACAGAACCTAAAACGCATCATGTCTATGATTGATGAATCTCCATGGACTCTGGAAACGGAAGGCGAATGAACTGAGTCTGACAGTGAGCAGGAGACCATTTCTCCGGACATGCAAAGGATGCTAGAAAAAGAAACACGCATCATACAACCGCATCAGGAAGAAATAGAAACCGTCAATTTGGGAAAAGAGGATGAAGAGAAAAATGTGAACATCGGCACCAAAACGGAAAGCAGCATGAAAAAGGGGTTAATACTGCTTCTGAAAGAATATGTGGATATATTTGCCTGGTCATACCATGACATGCCGGGACTTGACACGAGTATAGTGGAACATAGATTGCCATTAAAAGAGGGGTTCCGACCTATAAAGCAAAAACTTAGAAGAATTAAACCCGATTGGTCCTTAATGATAAAAGAAGAGGTGCAAAGGCAATTGGACGCCAACTTCCTGGTAGTCTCCAAATATCCGGAATGGTTGGCCAACATAGTACCCGTCATCAAAAAGACCGGGAAGGTCAGGGTCTGCGTGGATTATAGGGACCTCAATCGAGCAAGTCCAAAAGACGACTTTCCCCTACCACATATAGACACGCTAGTAGACCATACCGCTACTAACACGTTGTATTCCTTCATGGATGGGTACGCAGGGTACAACCAGATCAAACTGGCCGTGGAGGATAGAGAAAAAACCTCCTTCATTACACCATGGGGTACCTTTTGTTATCGAGTAATGCCGTTTGGGCTGAAGAATGCGGGGGCAACCTACCAAAGGGCTATGGTCACACTATTCCACGACATGATCCACAAAGAAATAGAAGTGTATGTGGACGACATGATAGCCAAGTCCAGAAATGAAATGGACCATATTCAATATCTCCGAAAGCTTTTTGATCGACTTCGGAAATATCAACTTAAGCTAAACCCGGCAAAATGCACTTTCGGAGTACGATCAGGAAAACTCCTAGGGTTCATTGTCAGTGAAAGAGGAATCGAGGTGGACCCTGACAAAACAAAGGCAATTTTGGAAATGCCTCCGCCAAGCACAGAAAAGGAGGTCAGAGGTTTTCTAGGCCGAATAAACTACATTGCCCGTTTCATCGCACAGTTAATAGATAAATGTATCCCCATCTTTAAACTGTTGCGCAAGAATCAACCAGCGGTGTGGAACGAAGAATGCCAACAAGCGTTCGATAAAATCAAAGCTTGTTTAACCAATCCACCGGTATTGGTGCCACCCGTTGAAGGGAGACCTCTGATCCTATATTTATCGGTACTCGAAGAGTCCATGGGATGCGTACTCGGCCAGCATGATGAAACCAAAAAAAAGGAACGAGCCATTTACTATCTCGGTAAAAAATTCTCGGACTATGAAACCCGTTATACACCATTCGAAAAAACATGTTGCGCATTGGTGTGGGTCACTCAACGCCTCGGGCGGTACATGGCTCGACATACAACATGGTTGGTTTCCAAAATGGACCCAATCAAATACCTCTTCGAGAAGCCCATCTTGACCGGAAGAATAGCTAGGTGGCAAGTTCTTCTCTCGAATTTGACATTATCCATGTCACCCAGAAAGCTATTAAAGGAAGTCCCCTAGCGGATTATCTAGCCCATGGATCCACAGATAAATACCAGTCTTTGCAAGATGACTTCCCCGATGAGCACATCATGCACATCGATCACGAAGAGACCAAAGAAGAAGCATGGACCATGTTCTTCGATGGGGCTTCCAACATGCTTGGACACGGTGTAGGAGCTATTTTGATATCCCCCGAAAAGAAACACATCCCTATAACGGCTAGGCTTAATTTCGATTGCACCAATAACATGGCCGAATACGAAGCATGTGCGCTGGGAATCCGAGCGGCTTTAGATTGAAAGAATTAATGGTTGAGTTCAAGAGGGGGGGGTGAATTGAACTTTAAAACTTTTTCGCAAATCTTACTTTCTTTTGGAAGAATGAGTTATCTTTATTCAATCTTTGCAAAGGTAATTTGATTTAAACACAGTACAATTAAAGACAGAAATTAAAAGAGATGAAAGAAGAATATTAACACACAAGTTTATACTGGTTCACTCTAATCCAGAGCTACATCCAGTTCTTGACAAACCAGTCAAGTTTCACTAATACCAAGTGAAAATTACAACCAGTAGATACTCACCAATCTACCCCAAGAACTATCTTGCAAAACCCACAAGACAGAATCTTGAAAACCACCCGGTAACCAAATCCAGATTCTTGTACCAAGTGCAGATTACAATCCAACCTGCACAATCAAACTTTACAAAAGAATATGAAAAGAATAAACCTGGACTTGAAGTTTCTAATTGTCCAGAACCAATTCTATCAACACTTTCTCTCTTTGAATGACCACAATTCTGATCACGACACCTTATGATTTGAAAAAGATTCTTGAATGCGAGAGAAAGTCACGTATGAAAGTTTCACAGATTGATTTCACAAGTTTTCTCAAGTAGTGTGTTGTATTGTATATTCAAAAGATAGATCAAATCTGTATATATAGAGTAAATCAGAAAAACGAACGTTTCATTCGTTAAAAGCTGTTTTAGAGAGTCAAAAGATAAGTTGGTTAGCAGTAAAACGAGGTTTAGAAGTGAATCTGATCGATTAAAACGGAAGAATGATCGATTAGGCCGAGTTATGATCGATCAGAATAAAACTATGATCGATCAGAATGAGTTATGATCGATTAGAACAAAACTATGATCGATTAGAGTATTATTTCAATCGATTAAAAGATCGATTCAATCGATTGATTTCATTTAAAGTTCCTTTTAATCGATTAAGACATCGATTCAATCGATTGATTTCATTTAAAGTTCCATTTAATCGATTGATTCGAGTTTTAATGGATTAAAACAACTTAAAAAATGACAGCACTCTGTTTCAATCGATTGAAAATCATTTCAACAGATTAAATTCCTGCAAATACTTAGTTTAAGAAAAATAGTCTCTCTGTTTCAACAGATTGAAAAATATTTCAACAGATTGATTTTCTAAAAAACTCTTAGACTGAAAAAGATCTTTCTGTTTCAACATGATTTAAAATCATTTCAACAGATTGAAAATGCGAAACTTGATATTGAAAATTCATTGAGTTATTTTAACTTGTTGATTCCGCGAATCAATCAATTGAATTTTCGATTATGTATGACCATTTATTATGTTAAGTGATTTTAACAGATTGAAAATCCTTTTCAACAGATTGAAAAAAAACTTAGTTAATTCTTTTAATACTTAAACGTAAGTTTTTCATGCAGAAAAATGATTTTCAATGAGATGCATCATTTTAAGGTGCTTATCACAAAATATAATGGCCTATCAAGAGATTAAGTGCTTAAACTTAAAACCCTAATCATCTACACACCCATAACCTAAGTTATATCTATGTCTTCATCAAATCCACCAAGTGCTTCAATCTCCCCCTATTTGATGGAGACAAATAACCACTGCACCTGCAAAACAAAAATACCAGACTAGAGACATATATTTTGTGGTGTGTGTGTAGTGACAGTTTTAAGCAAAATACTTCTCCCCCTATTTGACTGCATCAAATAGATTGTTGTAGTTACAGTCCAATGGGTCCACGTGGGAACCCCAAATAAAAACCAGAACATAAAAAAAAATGAAAAGAAAATAGAATAACGAAACATAGAAAATCTTCATTCGTTCCGGGGCCTTGATTGAATTGCGGTTCCACAATCCTGTTGTAAATATCTTCTAGTTGATTATCAATATCCTGGAACCTTGCAATGAAATTTTCATCCAAATAATCTTGTCAGAGCCCTCGAGCAGCGAGTCATCTCCATATGCCTCCTTTGGTCGGTTTGCGGTTCGCTCATTTGATGTAACATTGTTCTTTCGAGCCGAGACGAGAGGAGTGCCACGGTCGAGCGGTGGATTGTATGGAATCATCTCCATTGGGTTCACTTCTTCCATTGGATCGGACGAACGTGCTTGCGAAGTTCCGAGGAATATTATCGGTGTTGATTCCTTCCTCTTGCTCTTCTTCTTCACTTTCTTCACTTCTCCCGGCATCTTCTTTCGAGATCCATTCACCATCAACTTTAATAAATCCCATTTTGTGAAGAACGGAATTGTTTATTTCATTTGTTGGTCGGACGGTTTCAACAAGTTCTCCTTCAACATCAACACCAAAATGTGTTAAAAATTTAGAAATCAGAATAGCATAGGGATACCTGAAGTCACTAAGTCTCTTGGCTTTGATCATGTGATCCTTGATGACAAAGACCCAGTTCACACGTATTCGTGATGAATGCGAGTACATCAGAACTAAATCTCCTTCATTTAGCACCGCATGATTGCTCCCCCTGGGTGTAAGCCGCCAAGAAACGATGAAAGCGAGAATCCTTTCTTCCAGTTTCAACTTTCCGGTGTTGAATGAACTTACAAAATCATGCCTATTCTTCAGGCAAGAGCGGAAATACTGAACTTTATTAAATTCTTCAACATCCGAAGTACACCCTTTGGTGACTTTCACACCTACATCTTTTATTCCGGCAACTTCCTTCCGAGACATTAGGTGTTATCTCAATGTCTACTCCTTTAACTTGGGTTGACAAAGTGGAACCTTCAAAGGATAAATTTGTGAAGAAAACTTTAATTAAGTCGGGGTAAATTCTACCATTCAACTCAAGAAACGATCGAAGTTTTTGATGTTGCGGTAACTTCAGAATGCCTCTGAATCCTTCGGCATCAAACCAAGAGAACTTTAACATTTTTGGAATGTTGACTTGCTTCCTGCTTAATTCATGGATAAACAAATCCATTTTCTCTTGGTCCCCATTGAACCAAGTTTCAATCCTTCCTCCAACATTCCGTTCTTGCCTTGCAGTAGAGGACTCGCCTCTGCTGGACTTCTTCCTACCGAGACTTTGTGCGCTTGAGCATATTTGATTTTTGGAATGAACAGAACATAGAAGAACCGAGAAAGAGAAGCTCAAAGAAGAAAATAATACTATAGGAATGAGAATACACAATCTTTATCGGCTTAAAAAAATTTTTGTCTTTACTGATTTATTGTTTACGTGCGAGTGATGATAAAGAGGAGAGAGAATTGCTACTTGTACACTTTAATTACCCACACATCGATATCCAATCAGAGTCATTCAACTTTTATTGGATATCTTTGATATTTAAGAGAGTAGTTGAAGTTTATCTTGTTGTAAATGCTTTCAGTTTACTCTGCGAAATCGGTTAGAGACAAAGTACATACAACTAGCCCTAGAAGAAAAATAATCAATTGATATTTCGTGAAACCAAGCTGATTTTGTAATCGTAGATACTTATAAGTGAAATACACCAATTGAATCAAAAATTAAATCGATTATTTTGTAAAAGAAAATTATTCGAGTACCATTAGTGAATTCAATCGATTGAATCGAAGATTTAATCGATTGATTTATAGAAGAAAATGTGCGAGCAACAAGATTAATGAAATAAATCGATTAAAAACTTATTTAATCGATTGAACTACTAACACATCAATATCAGTGAGTAAGAATCAGAAAATCAACAGATTATTTCACAATTTCAATCGATTGAAACAAATAATATCAAGTTATTCATGCAATTATTAATCGATTGAACTTGTTATCGACTCGTTAAAAAGCATACAATCAACTGTAACGAATTAGTTATGCAATACTAGATATATCTAGAATTCCTAATTCAGTCCTAAGCATATTAAGTCTATCTCTAGGAAGTGGTTTAGTGAATAAATCAGCTAACTGTTTTTCAGATTCAACGAATAAAATCTCACAGTCACCCCTAGATACGTGTTCTCTAATAAAGTGATGTCTAATTTCAATATGCTTAGTTCTAGAGTGTTGAATAGGATTCTTAGTTAAGTTTATTGCACTAGTATTGTCACAAACCGGAGGTACCTTGTTTAGAGTTACTCCATAATCTGTTAGTTGTTGCTTGAGATAAATGCTTTGAGCACAACAGCTCCAGCTGCAATGTATTCGACTTCTGCGGTTGATGAGAGCAACACACGCTTGCTTTTTGTTTGTGCCACGATATAAGACTGCTCCCTAGTAGATGACAAGTACCAGAGGTACTTTTTCCGTCCAATCTACATCCTGCAAAGTCAGAATCGGAAAATCCAACAAGTTTAAGGGATGCACCCTCAGGATACCATAGTCCAACATTAACTGTTCCCTTGAGGTATTTCAGAATCCTTTTGGCAGCGGTAAGATGAGATTCCTTTGGATTTGCTCGAAATCTTGCACAAAGACACACACTAAACATAATGTCGAGTCTACTAGCGAGTTAGATACAATAGTGAACCAATCAAACCTCTATATTTAGTTTGATCAACGGGTTTTCCTTTTTCATCTAAGTCTAGACAACGAGTTAGTAGACATGGGTGTAGAAGACACCTTGCAGTTTTGCATATCAAATTTCTTTAACAATTCATTGCAGTATTTAGATTGACTAAGAAAAATGCCATTTCTTAATTGTTTAACCTGGAGACCAAGGAAGAAATTTAATTCTCCCATCATGGACATTTCAAATTCACTTTGCATTTCTTTTACAAACTTATTACACATGACATTATTAGTGGAACCGAAAATGATATCATCCACATACACCTGCACCAGAATAATGTCGGTTCAGATTTCTTAATGAACAGAGTTTTATCAACCTCACCTCGCTTGTACCCTTGATCAATTAGGAAGTTACTTAACCTCTCATACCATTGTCTAGGTGCTTGCTTTAAACCATAAAGGGCCTTTTTTAATTTGTAGACATGGTCGGGATGCTTGTGATCTTCAAACCCAGGAGGTTGAGAAACATATACTTCTTCATTGATGAGTCCATTCAGAAAGGCACTCTTTACATCCATCTGTAGTAATCTGAAACCACTTAAGCAGGCATAAGCTAATAACAATCTAACGAGCTTCAAGTCTAGCTACAGGTGCAAAGGTTTCATCAAAATCAATACCCTCTTGTTGGTTATACCCTTTGGCTATCAATCTAGCTTTATTTCTAGTAATAATGCCGTGTTCATCTAGCTTGTTTTTGAATACCCACTTAGTAGCAATTATATTGATATCTTTGATTTTAGGAACTAATTCCCACACTTTATTTCTTTCAAATTGATTAAGCTCATCATGCATGGCACTAACCCGAGTATTCATCATTTAATGCTTCTTTAAGCTGTCTTAGGCTCTATTTGTGAAATGAATGCCATATGATTACGAGAATTGATTAAGAGAATGTCTAGTAGATACTCCCTTATTAATTTGCCCGATGACATTGTCTAGAGAGAGATTTCTTGGGACAATCCACTCTTTAGGAAGCTCTTCCGAACATCTTCTTCCTGTTCTTCGATAATTGTTGGAGAATTAGCTTTTGCTTGGGTCCACTGATGGATCATCTTCTTCAACGAGTACGCTGATCCGTGTTCTTGGCATGTTTCAAGCTGATAAGAATTATCAGTTAAATCTTCTTCATCTGCGAGTACACTGTTGTTTTGTTACTGCACTACTCGAGGAGACTCATTAAACACAACATGTACTTGATTCTTCAACAGATTTAAGTCTTAAATTGTAAACTCTATATGCATGGCCGTGAGTTGAGTAACCAAGAAAAATTCCTTTATCAGATTTTTCATCAAACTTGCCAATATTTTCTTTCCCATTGTTTAAAACGAAACATGTACATCCAAAAACTCCGAAATAGTTTAAGTTGGGTTTTCTTCCTTTGTACAGTTCATATGGGGTTTTCTTAAGCATGGGTCTAATCAAGACTCTATTCAAAACATGACAAGCAGTGTTTACTGCATCTGCCCAAAAGTATTTAGGTAAAGAATTTTCACACAACATTGTTCTAGCAAGTTCTACAATAGATCTGTTCTTTCTTTCCACAACACCGATTCGTTGAGGAGTTCTTGGAGCGAGAAAAATTGTGTTTTATACCAAACTTTTCACAAAATGATTCAAACTTTTCATTTACAAATTCTCCACCATTGTCACTTTGAATTGATGTAATAAAATACCCTTTTTCATTGTGTAAAACCTTGGCAAGCTTTTTGAAAGATTTGTAAGAATCAGATTTGGCTTTAAGAAAAATAGTCCAGGTAAATGCTGGAAAAGTCATCAACAATTACCATGATATAAAGATTACCACCTAGGCTTTTATTCCTTGAAGGACCAACCAAATCCATGTGAAGCAGTTCCAAAGGTTTAGAAGTTGAAACAATATTTTTGTTTGAAAAAGATTTTCTAGTTTGTTTGCCTTTCAAACAAGCTTCACAGATTTTGTCTTTCAAGATCTGAAGCTTAGGCAGCCCAGAAACTAAATCTTTTGAAATCGGTTTGTCAAGATGTTTAAGATGTATATGAGCAAGTCTTCTATGCCACAACCAAGATTCTTCTTCTTTAGTAAGAAGACAACTTTGAGATGATATAGACTGTTTGATATCTAACATGTATATATTGTTTAACCTCTTACCTACCAACATTACCGTATCGGATTCCGGCTCACAAATAAGGCACTTTTCTGGTTTGAAAATGACTTTGTGACCAAGATCACATAACTCGACTTATGCTTATCAGATTGTGCTTGAGACCTTCAACCGAGAAGAACATTGTGAATGATTACTGATTCACCATCACCAATATCTCCGGAACCTAGAATTCTTCCTCTGTTGTTGTCTCCATAAGTCACATGACCTCCATTCTTCAATTTCAACTTCGGAATTTGAAATGTCACCTGTCATGTGCCTTGAGCATCCGCTGTCTAGATACCAAAGGGACTCTTGTTGCTTGTTCTCGAAAGATCAAACATCAAGTATTTGGTACCCTTACGTATTTTGGGTCCTTAGGAGTCAATTTTTCTGTTTAACATGTTTTGGAACCCATCTTTTCTTACCTTGCGGCACAAAATATTTTCTAGCATGACAGAATTTTATAGTATGTCCTTTCTTCATGCAGTAATGACAAAATGAGAAAGGGGATGCTGTTGTTTTTCTGTATGAAAAGAAGTTCAAATATTTTTTTGTTTTTACCCCAGTCTTAGGTTTGTATCCAATTCCACTATGTTCAAACACACAGTTTTGAGACCCAAGAAGTGCATCTAAATTCTCTTTGCCTTGAGTAAATTTAGACAAAGTTTTAATCAAGTAATCAAACTTATCTTGCAGAATAATACACTTTTCACACTTCTTATTATCAGCAGATGCATAGATTATATCTAGATGTTCTAAATCTGTTTTGCTTTCTAATAGTTCATTTTCCAGAACTTTAACTCTATTTTCTAACCAGTTATTTAATCCTTTTAACCGATTATTTGTATGAGATAAATTTCTGGCTTCACTATGCATTTCATTGAAAGCATTTAGTAATGTGCTGTAATTCATTTCATTCTCTGTAGGAGTTGAACTTACATGTGATGAAGAGGATTCACGACCGACCATCAAGCACGAGTTCACCTCCTCACTTTCGGATTCGAAGTTGGAAGATGAATCATTGTCTTGCCAGGCTATATAAGCCTTTTTCCCTTTGTATCTTGATTCTTTCTTGTTCTGATTCTTGGTCTTTTCCGGACAATCACTCTTTATGTGACCCCGTTTACCACAAGAATAACAAGTAATATTATTTTGAACAGATTCGAGTCTTTTTATCATTGTACCTTTTTACTTGGCCAATTCGTTCTTTCTTCTAAGAAATTTTCCAAATTTCTTAACCAATAAAGTCAGGTTCTCCGATTCATCTTCTTCGAGATCCACTTGTTTTCTTCAATTGTCTTGAGAACAATATTTCTAGTTTTCTTTTCTGCATTCTCTTGTTCTTTGAACCGATTGATTTCCAACTCATGTTCCCTCAACTTACCAAAAAGTGAAGCGGTAGTCATTTCGATCAAGTCTCTTGATTCTGATATTGCTTGTCACCTTTGGTTGCCATATTCTGTCCAAACACTTTAAAATTTTGATGTTCAACTCTTCTTTGTCAAAAGTCTTTCCTAACCCGATTAGATGATTAACTATGTGCGTGAACCTTTTCGCACATCTGCAATTGTTTCTCCTTGCTGCATTTTAAACAACTCATAGTCCCTGATTAACTCATGCTTTCTTGCCCTTTTCACATAAGACGTTCCTTCATGTGTAACCTCTAAAATTTCCCACATCTCTTTGCGGAGGCACACTTGAGACACCACTGAAAAACTCATCAAGATTTAAAGCAGAGGTAATAATATTTTTTGCAGTATAATCATATTGGACTTTCCTATTTTCTACATCAGTTAATTCAGCCCAATCTTTTTCGACTACTTTACCATCTACAGTATGAGTTGGTTTATAAGGACCATTAACAATTGTTTCCCAAATGCCTCTATCAAGAGATTCAATAAAGATTTTCATTCTAACCTTCCGGAAAGAATAATTCACACCAGGAAAAAGTGGAGGCCTGTTTATGGAGGCTCCTTCTAAAAATTCATCTTTCCCTCGACCATTGGACCGATTCCTTAAGTAACTTACAAGAACCAGCTCTGGTACCAATTGAAAGAATTAATGGTTGAGTTCAAGAGGGGGGTGAATTGAACTTTAAAACTTTTTCGCAAATCTTACTTTCTTTTGGAAGAATGAGTTATCTTTATTCAATCTTTGCAAAGGTAATTTGATTTAAACACGAGTACAATTAAAGACAGAAATTAAAAGAGATGAAAGAAGAATATTAACACACAAGTTTATACTTGGTTCACTCTAATCCGAGCTACATCCGAGTTCTTGACAAACTAGTCAAGTTTCACTAATACCAAGTGAAAATTACAACCAGGTAGATACTCACCAATCTACCCCAAGAACTATCTTGCAAAACCCACAAGACAGAATCTTGAAAACCACCCAAGTAACCAAATCCAAGTTCTTGTACCAAGTGCAGATTACAATCCAACCTGCACAATCAAACTTTACAAAAGAATATGAAAAGAATAAACCTGGACTTGAAGTTTCTAATTGTCCAGAACCAATTCTATCAGCACTTTCTCTCTTTGAATGACCACAATTCTGATCACAAGCACCTTATGATATGAAAAAGATTCTTGAATGCAGAGAAAGTCACGTATGAAAGTTTCACAGATTGATTTCACAAGTTTTCTCAAGTAGTGTGTTGTATTGTATATTCAAAAGATAGATCAAATCTGTATATATAGAGTAAATCGGAAAAACGAACGTTTCATCCGTTAAAAACTGTTTTAGAGAGTCAAAAGATAAGTTGGTTAGCGATAAAACAGGTTTAGAAGTGAATCTGATCGATTAAAACAGAAGAATGATCGATTAGACCGAGTTATGATCGATCAGAATAAAACTATGATCGATCAGAATGAGTTATGATCGATTAGAACAAAACTATGATCGATTAGAGTATTATTTCAATCGATTAAAAGATCGATTCAATCGATTGATTTCATTTAAAGTTCCTTTTAATCGATTAAGACATCGATTCAATCGATTGATTTCATTTAAAGTTCCATTTAATCGATTGATTCGAGTTTTAATGGATTAAAACAACTTAAAAAATGACAAGACTCTGTTTCAATCGATTGAAAATCATTTCAACAGATTAAATTCCTGCAAATACTTAGTTTAAGAAAAATAGTCTCTCTGTTTCAACAGATTGAAAAATATTTCAACAGATTGATTTTCTAAAAAACTCTTAGACTGAAAAAGATCTTTCTGTTTCAACAGATTTAAAATCATTTCAACAGATTGAAAATGCGAAACTTGATATTGAAAATTCATTGAGTTATTTTAACTTGTTGATTCCGCGAATCAATCAATTGAATTTTCGATTATGTATGACCATTTATTATGTTAAGTGATTTTAACAGATTGAAAATCCTTTTCAACAGATTGAAAAAAAACTTAGTTAATTCTTTTAATACTTAAACGTAAGTTTTTCATGCAGAAAAATGATTTTCAATGAGATGCATCATTTTAAGGTGCTTATCACAAAATATAATGGCCTATCAAGAGATTAAGTGCTTAAACTTAAAACCCTAATCATCTACACACCCACAACCTAAGTTATATCTATGTCTTCATCAAATCCACCAAGTGCTTCATAGATCATGGGGTCACTAAGCTCAAAATATTCGGTGACTCCTCCCTCGTCATCTATCAACTTAAGGGTGACTGGGAAACCCGAAACGCCAAATTGATCCCATATCTAGAATACATCCGCGAGATGGTCTCTAGCATGGAAAGCGTCACTTTTCAGTACATCCCTCGGGAAGACAACCAAATTGCCGACACCCTCGCCACCCTATCATCCATGTTTGCCCTGGACCAGGAACATGAGATGCCAATCATTCAAGTCAAGCTGCATGATAAACAAGCTTTCTGCATGGCAGTAAATGACGAGCGCGATCAAAACCCCTGGTACCACGACATCAAGCGGTACCTCATGAAGGGAGAATACCCCGAGGGGATCAGTGATAATGATAAGCGAACCGTTCGCAAAAGGGCCGTAGGGTTCACGTTGATTGAAGGAACCCTCTACAAAAAGAGCCTCGATTCCACCCTCTTAAGGTGTGTGGACCGAGAAGAAGCCCAAACATTGATAAAAGAAATCCACAAGGGAACTTTCGGAACCCACGCACCCGGGCATGTCATGGCAAAGAAAATCCTCAGGGCAGGGTACTATTGGTCCACGATGGAAGCTGATTGTCACCAATACGCCAAGAAATGTCATAAGTGCCAAGTATACGCCGATAACATTCATGTGCCGCCCGCACCTCTCAGTAACCTGGCTACACCATGGCCATTTTCCATGTGGGGCATGGATGTCATCGGACCCATCGAACCCAAAGCATCTAACGGCCATCGCTTCATATTGGTGGCGATTGACTATTTCACCAAGTGGGTTGAGGCGGCATCATACGCACACGTAACCCGGAAAGTGGTGACCACCTTCATCAAGAAAAACATCATATGTCGGTACGACATCCCTCACAAGCTCATTACTGATAATGGGACCAACCTCAACAATAAAATAATGGAGGAATTATGCCAAGACTTCAAAATCCAGCACCACAATTCCTCTCCGTACCGACCAAAGATGAATGGTGCAGTAGAGGCAGCCAACAAAAATATCAAAAAAATTATCCAAAAAATGGTGGTCACCTATAAAGATTGGCATGAGATGCTTCCTTTTGCCTTGCACGGCTACCGGACGTCGGTTCGAACCTCCACAGGGGCTACCCCGTTTTCCCTCGTATACGGAATGGAGGCCGTGCTACCAATAGAAGTCGAAATACCTTCTCTACGAGTTGTCATGGAAGCCAAATTGACAGAGGCTGAATGGATCCAAAACCGGTACGATCAGTTGAACCTAATAGAAGAAAAACGACTGGACGCCATATGTCGGGGGCAAGCTTATCAGCGGAAAATTAAGAAGGCCTACGACAAGAAGGTCAACCCCCGCACTTTCCAAGAAGGAGATCTAGTAGTAAAGAAACTGCTTCCAGCCCAAAAAGACAAAATTGGGAAATGGGCAGCCAACTACGAAGGACCCTTTGTGGTCAAGCGAGCCTTCTCAGGAGGAGCCCTTATCCTCACCAATATGGATGGAGAAGAGCTCCGATATCCTATCAACTCAGATGCGGTAAAAAAATACTACACCTAAAGACATTGCTCATGACCCGTCAGGATGAAAACTCACAAAGAGCGTCCTGGGCAAAAGATAGGGTCGATATTCCTCGCTAGGACACGTCCTAGGCAAAAATTAGAGGTGCAAAAAAAAAAAAAAAAAATGAATGAAAGAGCAATGATTACCTTAGCCGAAAACCGCAAAGGCGACTAAGGTAATACCTCCACAACATCAAGCAGACTTCGCATAGTCTTCACTCCGGGCTCGGGCATCTCAACTGAAGGGACCAGGAGAAATGGGGAAACAAAGATCACAGACATGATTGCGGCACCCTCATACAGTTTATCCAACCCTGGCCAGCCATGCTTACAAATTCTTTTGTAAAACCCCCATGTAAAAATAAACCATCTGGTTACATAAATAAAATCGTCTTTCTCTCTTTACCTACTTGTGTAAATGCCTCTATATTAACGAAATATGAGCATGCATAAAACAAGCAATTCAAGAAAACAAAAGACGCAAATCACCAACCAGGGTCGTCCCAAGAAAAATACAGGGTAGCCTGCTAGATCGAAAACCCGCAAAGGGCGGTCTAGGCAAAAGATAAGGCTTTTGTATGAAGAAAAAGCCCATCAAAATGCCTCACACAAAGAATTAAAACCCGCTAGATCGAAAACCTGCAAAGGGCGGTCTAGGCAAAAGATAGGGTTAAAACAAAAAGTGTAAAAACAAAAATCACGAGAGAACAAAAAGAAGGAGAGTACCGGTCACTTTCTAAAAATGTCCTCAAATAAAATTGCATTAATAGCATCCACACACAAATAGTCGCACAAAAATGACTTTGTCAAAAGTAAAACAAACAAAAATACTATAGGAAAATAGAAAGCATTCAGCCTCATGCTTGCATTCGTGAAAAAACAACCAAAAAGGGTATCCCGGTATGAATTCACCGACCTTCTTGCACTAACCAAAAAGCTTTATCGCTGCCTTTCTGCAAAAGCCAGCATAACAAAAAGAAGCTTAAAAAGGAAAAAGGCACACGCTCAAGAAAAAGCCAAAATCCAAAATCGCGAGAAAAAAGAAATAAAAACCGCGAAAAAAAAAGGCAGGATTAAAAACAACTACCCCAAACCATAAAAACCGACTACCAAGCAAAAGTCAAACACAAAGAGAAGACCCGACTAACCAGCAAGAGTCGGATAACCACCAACAAAAAATCAAAAGAACAAAAATCCCCAGCAATCAATGAAGCTGGATGAACAATAAACCAAATCCCCCGGTACAGTCCGGAGGACCATTCAAGAAGACCAAGAATATCTACCAACACAGAAAGTCACTCCTCCAGAGAGCCCGACGCATGAGCCACCCGAGCAGTAAGCCGCCACTACCACCAGTCCTTCGCAACGGGACTGTACCAGCCTGATAGGGGGTTTATACCTATCAACCAGCACATAAAAAGCGCCCGCCCGACGCATGGGCCACCTGAACTGTAAGCCGCCGTTACCACCCTGATGGGGGGTTCATACCCATCCGGTCCCACACAACGGACCGTACCACCCTGATGGGGGGTTCATACCCATCCAGTCCCACACAACGGACTGCAACTACCAGCCTGATGGGGGGTTTATACCCATCAACCGAAGGATCGGCTACGTCAAGAGTAGTATCCGGAGGTTCTACCACTCATCAACCGAAGGATCGGCTACGTCAAGAGTAGTATCCGGAGGTTCTACCACTCATCAACCGAAGGATCGGCTACGTCCAGAGTAGTATCCGGAGGTTCTACCACGTGTCAACCAAAGGGATCGGCTACGTCAAGAGTAGTATCCTAGAGGCGCACAAACACAACATCTCCCCAGAGGATCATCCGCCACAAGACGGGACGTCCGAAGGGTAGCCAGGCAAGAGGGTCAACTCCTTTACCTTCCTGTCAATCTGTCTGGCACAACAGGCCAACAGTTGACTAGTCAGGTAAAGGGGGGGGCAGCTGTAGACCCCAAATCTTGCCCGGCCTCCAAATAAAGTCAGAAAGCTTCCTATTTGAAGACGGCCGGAGCTTAACAAGCCACTAGGAGAGACTATTAGGCTCCCGTACCAAGATAGGAAGGTTTTTTGGCCCAAAATAAAGTTTCTCGCCCTGAAGGGACGAGACCGCCGTCTGGGAATACCAGACCACCGTCTCGTTTCAACGCCAGGACGAGACCGCCGTCTCGATTTTCCAGACGGCGGTCTCGACACTCGTAAAAACGAGACGACGGTCTGGGTTTTCCAGACGGCGGTCTCGATTCTCGCCAAGTCGAGACGGCGGTCTGGATTGTCCAGACGGTGGTCTCGACCCCGTGACATGAGCGAGACGGCGGTCTCGAATTACGAGACGGCGGTCTCGACCCTGTCAGGCGAGAACGGCGGTCTGGACCCTGACAGCGCGAAAAACTATAAATAGGGGCTCTCCCCCCCTCATTTCCACACAGAAAAAACAAGAGCTCTCCCTTCTCTCTAGAATTTCTCTCTCTAAGAATCCCTCCGAGGCATTTCCGGAGCTTCTGAGTGTCTTTAGGCATATACAAAGTGTCCTAAATCTTCTTTAGAATCCCTCCGAGGCATTACCGGAGTTTCTGAGAGTTGTAGAGTGAAGGGTTGCCAAAACGCACCCTCTCTTTTTGTTATAAAGCTTGCTTTAGAGGTGCATATCCTCATTCTCTTTTTAAATTACTGCTATTTAAATTATGCAATAGAAGCTAGGGCAATGTAGTCACATATTTAAATACCGCATAATAAAAGGGTAAAAGCGCAATTTTCCAAGTTTAATTATTCGCAAATAGCCGGCCTATCATAGGGAACCCGAAAGGGGCGTCGTAAAGGGACTAATACTCCCTTTACACGTAACTAACTCCCTTACCCAACTCTGGTTCTAATGACCAAAGTTGGTTTTCAAAAACCAACGCCTTTTCAAAACCCCTTTTCCGATGTTTATGGTAAAAATATCGGTGGCGACTCCATAGAACCCAAAAATAAGTCCTTGGGTTAGCCCGGTTGTCGGACAACTCAAGGACACTTTTCGAAAACCTCGTCTCTAGGTTAGCCCGGTTATCGGATAACCTAAGGACGTTGTAACCACCAATAAAAAACGCGATAAAGAGTCGAAAAACCATCGCATCGCTCCGACCGCGCCCCCGTTTTTGGGGAGGCGGCGACAGTCATCCCTAGTGGACCCCCCCCCCCAAAAGAGGGAAAAAACCAGCGTAATAAAAAAAGACTAAAAAGTAAAAAGGCTTACGCATTATCCCCATAAAAAAGCCAGATTTCAAAATCGCGATAAAAAAGAGATAAATCGCGAAAAAAAGGCGAAATCAATCCTAACTTTTAGGCAATCAATAAAATCCCTAAGTGGGTCACCACAGAAAAGGGAAAATCAACGAAAAAGAAGGAATCGGAAATCCCAACGAAACAAGAGTATCGGCAAAGCCATGTCATACCAACAAGGAGTCAAAACTCCATTCCCTCAAAGGGGAAATCAAAATTAGATCCCCGGGAAGGCAACCAATTCCCCGGTGGATCAATAAAAAAGAAAGATCATCCCCAGTGAGCCTACTGCAAAGGCAAAACTTCATATTCATCCTCAGAATGTCATTTGCCTATGCATAGGCAAGACCTGACAAGCAAGAGCCAGCATCCCCATAAGGGAATATCAGCCTAGTCAGAGGCAAAACAAATGCAGCCAAAAGTCTTCACTTCCGATGAAGCATCTGCCTACTCAGAGGCATTACCAGAAACTCAATGGAGTATCTGCCTGCTCAGAGGCACCATCAAAATCAACAAATTTTTCAATGGATATCTGCCTACTTAAGAGGCCTCACCAAGATCAACAAATCCCCAGAGGATTCCTGCCTACCTAAGGGGCACTCATCAAAAATTCCTGACAACCAGCAAAGTCGGATGACCATTACCAAAAGATAAAAATCAAAGAATCCCCAGAAACCAACAAACTGGATAAACACCAGATGAGGGTGTATACTCATCAGGCCTTACAAAAAGGGGCTTACCGGACGGGGGTTCATACTCATCAAACACCGGCGCATGAGCTAGAGCAGTAAGCCGCCACCACAACCGAAGGATCAGCTACCGCAAGAAGGAGCATACAGAGGCATAAACACCAGATGGGGGTGCATACTCATCAGGCCTTACAAAAAGGGGCTTACCGGATGGGGGTTCATACTCGTCAAACACCAGCGCATGAGCTACAGCAGTAAGCCGCCACCACAACTGAAGGATCGGCTACCGCAGGAAGGAGCATCCAGAGGCACAAACACTAGATGGGGGTGTGTACTCATCAGGCCTTACAAAAGGGGGCTTACTGGACGATGGTTCATACTCATCAAACACCAGATGGGGGTGTATACTCATCAGGCCTTACAAAAGGGGGCTTACCGGGCGAGGGTTCATACTCGTCAAACCAGATGGGGGTTCATACTCATCAACCGAAAGGATCAGCTACCGCCAGCAGAAGCATCCTGGAAGCACACTTTTTTCCAGAAGATCAACCGCCACAAGGAAGGAGCATCTAAAGGACCAACCCGGCAAGAGGGTCAACTCCTTTACCCTCCAGTCGATCTCCTTGGCACAACAGGCCAATAGTCGACTAGTCGGGTAAAGGGGGGGCAGCTATAGACCCCAAATCTTGCCCGACCTCATAATAAAGACTAGAAGACCTCCTTTTCGAAGATGGATGAAGCCTAAGAAGCCACTAGGAGAGACTATTAGGCCCCATAATAGGATAGGAGGGATTTTTGGCATAAAAATAAGGATTTTCGCCTTTTGGGGTCGAGACCGCCGTCTCGGATTCGAGACCGCCGTCTCGCCTTACGAAGGTGGCGAGACGGCCTGTCTCGACCTGACAGGCGCGAATCCCTATAAATAGGAGCCTCATTCTCCTCATTTCACACGGTTCTTCCTCCTTCTCTCTAGACTTTTCTTCAAATTCTCTCTCTAGACCCCCTCCAAAGCATTTCCGGAGTTTCACTACTACAAAATATACTTTCTACGTCGTTATTTAACATCGGTTATAGCTGAGACGACGTAGAAAGTACTTTCCACGTCGGTTCTCAGATGAACCGACGTTGAAATTGAATATTAAACACATTCTACGTCGGTTCTTAGTCAACCGACGTAGAAAGTACTTTCTACGTCGGTTCCCATATGAACCGACGTTGAAAGTCTTTTTTTATTTTATTTTTTACTTACTGATAGCGGTTATAAGGGAACCGCTATCTAATATACACTTTAGATAGCGGTTCCCTTATAACCGCTATCTAATATGCACTTTAGATAGCGGTTCCCTTATAACCGCTATCTAATATACACTTTAGATAGCGGTTATAAGGGAACCGCTATTATATCCTCTCAATTATGATCGATCATTTCAAGTTATGATCGATCAGAATCTAATTTCGCTCGAGCGAGGGTAGTGTCGCTCAAGCGAAATACAACCCGAGAATGCTAATTTTGTGCAGGGGGCGTTTCGCTCGAGCGAGAAGGGTGTCGCTCAAGCAAGATACATTTTAGATAGCGGTTAACCTGGAACCGCTATTATATTGTTTCAATTATGATCGATCAGAATGTAGTTATGACCGATCAGAACTATTTTAATCGATTAAATCTCGTTTCAATCGATTAAAACAATTTCTGCACAGTGTTTTAATCGATTAAAACTTATTTTTATCAGTTAAAATTACTTGAAAAGTGTCACGAGAAAGTTTTGCAGTATTTCAATCGATTGAATCGCGAAACAATCGATTAAATCAACTTAGAAGATTTTTTGTAAAGTGTTTTAATTGATATAAACGTTGTCATATCAGTTAAAACAAATCTGTTAAAGAATCAAGAACGTATTAATGGATTAAAAGAAGTTTTAACAGATTAAAACTGCACTTTTAACAGATTAAAAGAATCTTTTAACAGATTAATTAAATCAGCAGTTTTGAAAATCTTCTATAAAAACAGTTTGGCTTGAACTTTTTTAACATACATTGAATATATCATCTTTTACACATCCTTGAGCAATCAATCAATCGCTAATTGCGACCGAATTAAAGTGGGGGTTGGCTCGAGGTTAGAGTTCGACGTCACTAGGGTATGCGTTAGGGTTCGAGCTCCGCTGGGTTTGCGTTGAGTTTCACAGCATGACAATTGGGTTTGGCTTGACATTGGGGTTCGATGTCGCCGGAGTTGGGGTTCGGCCTCGAGTTCGTCGAGGTTGAGGTTGAGGTTGAGATTCGAAGTTACTATTTGACATTTTTCTAGTAGTGAAATTTACACGGATATATATTTATTTGTATATAAATATAATTTATTTGTAAGTTATTATCAAAAAATTCAAGTAGTTTAGTGGTTGGAGTATCACCCTCCAACTCTAAAGTACTTGGGTTCGAATCCTGCCAATGACAATTCTCTTAAAAATTAAAAAACTTCTAAAAAATATAATATAAAGAGATGGAGGACCTAATAAAAATATAATATGAAGAGAGGGAGACTTCTAGATAAATAAAAGGGGGGTAAAGGGGTTGTAAATAAATAAAAATTATTAATTTAAAAAATCATACTTTCAACGTCGGTTCTAATAAACCGACGTTGAAAGTCGACTTATAACTGTATATTAGATAGCGGTTCCCTTATAACCGCTATCTAAAGTCTATATTAGATAGCGGTTCCCTTACAACCGCTATCTAAAGTGTATATTAGATAGCGGTTCCCTTATAACCGCTATCTAAAGTGTATATTAGATAGCGGTTCCCTTATAACCGCTATCTAAAGTAAAAACTTTAACGTCGGTTTTTTAGAACCGACGTTGAAAGTTACGACTTTCAACGTCGCCTGATACAACGTCGGTTATTAAACCGACGTTGAAAGCCTTCCAGAACCGACGTTGAAAGCTTTATTTGTAGTAGTGTTTTTGAGAGTTTTCTAGAGCGTTTTTGAGCATTTTTGGCATTGTAACGAGCAGAGGGCTGCCAAAAGGCACCCTAGTACTCAAAGAATTAATAGAAAAGCTTGCTTCAGAGGTTTATACTTTCTCTCTCTATCTTTTACCGCCTTATTTTAAATTACGCAATAGACATTAGGGCCATGTAGTCATAATTTAAAATTCCGTAAATAAAAGGGTAAAAGCGTATTTTCACCGGTTTAATTATTTTTAAATAGCTGGCCTATCATAGGGAACCCGAAAGGGGCATCGTAAAGGAACTAACACTTCCTTTACGCGTAACTAACTCCCTTACCCAACTCTGGTTCTAATGACCAAAGTTGGTTTTTCGAAAACCAACGCCTTTTCACTCCTTTTCCGATGTTTCCGTTAAAAACATCGGTGGCGACTCCAGATGAACCCTTCAAAAATTAGCTCTTGGGTTAGCCCGGTTATCGAACAACCCAAGAGCGCCCTTTCAAAAACATCGCCTCTAGGTTCAGCCCGGTTATCGGACAACCTAAAGGCGTTGTAACCACACCAATAAAAACGCGAAAAATGGAAAGTCGGAACCATCGCGTCGCTTCGACCGCCTCATTTTGACGGCGGCGACAATGACAAAGGCTATCTACATGAATAATGTTGTGAAAATATCTTTCGAAAATATAGCCTTTTACTATCTTAGGGTTAATATTGAACTTTCATTTGTTCATTATTCATTATGTGAAGTTTATTATCTTATAAATAGAGAACCATTTCATATCCTTTGCATGAGAGTTGATTACCACTATACATTCCAAAATTTGTGTATTTGAAGAGTTAAGAGTAATTCAATGAAAAGGAATACTCGAGCTTGTCGCCGCCGTTCCCCGCGCGGCGGAGCGTAGGGAACGAAAAGGTGCGGGCGGTCGTGACGCGATGGCTGAATCTAACGTTTTTGTAAACTAGTTTGGGTCATCACTTTTAGGATGCTCGATAACTGAACTAACCTTAAAAGTGAGGTTTTCGCAAAAATAAGTTCTATGAAGTCGCCACTAATGTTTTAACCATAAACATTGAAAAAGGATAAAAAAAGGCGTTGGTTAAAAAAAATCAACTTTGGCCATTATAACCAGAGTTGGATAAGGGAGTTAGTTACGTGTGGGGAAGGTGTTAGCATCCCACAATGCCCCTTTCAGGTTCCCTATGATGAATTAATTCATAAAATGGGACAGCCGTCCCAAGGTTAAATGAAGGTGGGATGACCATCTGGGAAAGTGGGATGACCGTCCCAACCTAAATAAGTGGGACGACCATCTGGAGATGTGAGACGACCATCCCATGTTTTTCTGATTTTCTAATTTTTTTTATTTTCTAAAAAATCTCTCCTATTCTTAAATGGAGCCTAGTGAATGCTACTAGGGACCTAATGGAGCTTTAACCATTTTCGAAATGGAGGATTTTTGAGAGCTACTATTTGATCAAGCAAGATTTGGGGTCTACAGCTGCCCCCCTTCACCTACCAGATCGGCTGCTGGCGAATGTGCTGTAAAATCGGATGGTGGGAAGGAGTTAACCTTCTTGCTGGGTCGTCCTTCGAATGCTCCTTAGGTGCGGTAGCTAACCCTCTAGACAATGAATGTGAACCTCCAGGATGCTCCTTCGATGTGGTAGCTGACCCCGTGGTTGATGAGTACGAACTCCCATCTGGTTGTCGTAGCCTTGAGATTCTCCTTTGATGCGCTAACTGACCCCGTGGTCGATGAGTATGAACCCCCATCTGGTTGTTGTAGCCTTGGGATGCTCCTTTGATGCAGTAGCTGACCCCGCAACTGACAAATGAGAAACCTCAGGATGCTTCTTTGATGCGGTAGCTGACTCCTTGGTTGATGAGTACAAACCCTCATCAGGTTTGATGCATCAGGATGCTCCTTTGATGCGGTAACTTGTCAACCATACAAGGATATGCAACTTGCAGATTTTGATGATGATTCAAGAACAAAGGACTTAGAGATTTGAAGACTTGTTATCTTATGTAATAACTCTATTTTTATGTTTTTGAGTCTGTAATATTAGAGTCCAAGATAGCCAGCACATAGACCATCCTTTAAAACCTCTAAAAACTCATTTTTATAAAAAATACATTGTGATAATCGATTATCACTCAGGATAATTGATTATTACAGAAAGAAAAATGTTTTCAGGAATAGCTCACTGTGATAATCGATTATCACTGATAGGAGCCATATCCAGTCAAATAAATATAGATAAATGCAGTACTAGGAAGTGACTCCTAGGTAGTCTCCCAAGGACTATTAGTTTCAATCAAAGATCCACAATCAAACAGATAAAATAGTAATTGGGGGGGGTTGGTTTGTAGATTAACAGATAGACACAAATTAAATTCTACGAAACAACAACAGTGACAAAAGCAGAGATTAAAAACGTATTGATTCCTTAATTCAAATGTAAATCCACCTATCATAGATTACCAAAATGAATGCCCTGTTCAATCTTGAACCCCGAAATTAGACAACTAAGCGAAGACTAAAAACAAGTCCAATATGCATTAAGCAAGCATACATCATTCAACCTTGGTGTCACGAATTAAGCAACCATCTGGCAACCCACATCCGTTAAGCATGAACAGGGGCTGTTTAAATGCAAGAACACAAATATGAGATTAAGCATACATCAAATTTGTCATCCCTTCATCAAACACAAAGTTAATTAGATGGAGACCAATACAGGACATGGCAGAAATGCTTCAAAACACAAAAATCTCAAGGGTTCATCACATTCTCCTCAAGGAATCAATACTCTAACTTTAGCTAGCCATGGAAATGAACCGCATATACAAAATTGAACAAAAATACGTCATCATATATATGAAAGAACAAGAAGTCGAAACTCAAAGATCCAATATGCAGAAAAATCGAAAAACCCCAAATGGGTGCTGTTCCAAGCGTCAAAATACAAATACCAAGTTGTTCTAAGCTAAAAATGAGAAGAAAACATGAAAATGTAGTCTATTCAAGAATGGAAAACGCAAAACCTAAGTGGTGGCACCATGGAGAGCTTCCCAAACGGCTGAAAATGGAGAATGAATATGGAAGAAGCCCCCTCTCCTCAAAATAAAACCCTCTCCCCGTATTCCCTCACCTCAGCATATTTACAAAAATGCCATTCTAGGGTTTAGAATTACAAAAATGCCACTCTGGGCCTCAAATGTTGGCCCAATCACTTAAATGACATGTAAATGATGTGGAAATGACGTGGAAACTCTCTTCATCTTAAGATTAATGTCCAAACTCCAAGATTGCTTCACCAAAAATACCTAAAAATAATTAGAAACGAAAATTAGACCAATAAATGCTAAATTAAGCAAAATTCGGAATAATGGCCCAATGAAGCCCAATCAATGAAAATGCACTAATATTAGACAATTAAGCACAATGCAACGATTAAGATAGGTACAAAAAGTTAAGAAAATGCGAGAAAATAATGACTCATCAAATTCCCCCACACTTAGCCTTTTGCACTCCCAGGCAAAATCAAGAAGCAAAGCAAGGAGCAATTCCAAAGACATCGAAGAGAGTGACAAAACAAAAAGGAGTAGGAACAGGAAGACACACAAAACACAAACAAATTTACACAATCCTTAATGAATCCTGGGAAAAGAAAGGAGTAGACAACATCCAACACACAAAGAGTCATAGATACCAGATACTCATGGAAATCATCCAAGCATTTCAAAACCTGACAAGAGGTCAATCAGTTCAAAAGGTGAATCAAAGTGACAAAACCTCACAAGATGCACTGTATCTCTCATGTGTCTAGGCTACTGTATACTCTCAAAACACTCAAGAAAAGCAAACAACAGATAGACTTGGCAAGCCTCTAAACTCAACACCCAACGCACATGCACAAAAAGATCAAAAGGTCTTTTCAGGTTGTAATGGGGGTAGGGACAAGGTAGAGGATACCATATGGGATAAGTAGCTATGAACCAGAGGAACTAGAGGAGCAATAGGGAATAAGTAAAAAATAAGCACAAGATGCATGCCCAAAAACCTCTAATATCAAACCTCCACTACTGCCTTTGCCTCAATCATAACTTTTTTTTTTATATATCCTTTTTTTTTAAATAACATGAAATACACTGAAAGGAAAGCACAAAAAATGTACAACAGAGATAACCAACTAGCCAGTACATCATCCAATGAAATATAAAATGCACCCCCCACACTTATTCAATAACTTATTCCCAAAACAATTCTAAAGCTCCAAAATTTCCTAAGGTTAAGGTAATCATGGTTTTTCACTTAAGGCTTTTAATGAGCTTCAAAAGAAATAAAGGGAAACATAGGCTCAAAGGGGCTATCAAAGGAATTAGTTCAAGGTAGGCTCATTTGGCTAGAGGCTAATCAGAACAAAAATGCCTTAATTATCTCCAAACATGCATGTGAATCAAGAAGTATCTATCAGAGTCAAGCTAAGACTACTACTCAAGCAATCAAGAGGCATAACACACAAGAAAGAACAGATAGTGGCTCAATTCCTCACAAAGGGTAAGATTGTTGCATTCAATTCAACCTCTCAAACATCACACTAGTGGAAAAATAGCTTTCTATGACGGGTTTTTATCACGGTCGTAATCCACCCGTCATAGTATGTGGCGCGGTGGCAATTTTGTAATAAAATCATAAACTTTCTATGTCGGGTAAGTTTTAACCGACATAGTAAGTGGAAAGGTCACTTTCTACGTCGGTTAAAATTTACCCGACATAGAAAGTTAACTTTCTATGTCGGGTAACATTTACCCGACGTAGAAAATGAACTTTCTATGTCGGGTAAATTTTAACCGACGTAGAAAGTGTCTTTGATGACGGGTGTTAGGGCAACCGACATAGTATCTTCTGTTTTGCCCGCACTCCATTTCATTTCATCACTTCCCCCCCACTCCATTTCATTTCATCACTTCCCCCCCATAGCAGAGCTCCCCTGTACGTTTCTCCCTACGCTCCATTTCCTTTCATCAGTTCACCCATACCAGAGCTCCCCCGTTCGCTTGTATACGTTTCTCCGCACCCACATTTGCTCGTCACGCCACCTGCCAACGCTTCGTGCCGCCTGCTGCTACTGGTGCCCGTCGCCTTGGATACGTTTCTCCCCACCCAGCTCTGCACGTCACGCCACCTGCCACCTCTGTAGGTCTTCAGGAGGTAAGTTTTCGTGCTTGCTTTAGCCAATGTAGGTTTACAGTATTGAATCTAATAAGTAATAATGCTCTCAAGAGAGGGAAACATCACGGGTGCCTTTAGCTAATTTAGAGATGTATTGTAAGTAGTTTAGTCATTTGAATGTGTTTCTGTCGGCATTCTTTCGTGATTTTGATTTTGAACATTAGATTTGTATTATAATGTAGTTATTTTGAGAGTGGAGTTGGATTTCGTGTAGGCATTATAATGTAGTTATTTCGTGTTTCTGTAGCTAATTTGATTTTGAAAATTAGATTTGTAACAATGGATCGGAGTTGGATCAATTACAGACGAACAACAAATGAATATGAGAGTGGAGTATAACAATTCCTTGAATTTGCTAAGATGAATGTTCCGGATAATGATGGAAGATTCTATTGCCCTTGTGTTAACTGCTTGAATGAGCGAAGATTACCGACTGAAGTTATTCGGGAACATGTTCTTTGTGATGGTTTCCTAAAGAGTTACATAAAGTGGACATGGCATGGTGAATTATTAAACATGCCAAGTGTAGAAGACAAAGAAGAAGTTGATCTAGAGATGGATGATCAGCTGGAGGAAATGATTCGTGAGCTTGGACAAGATGCCTTCCAACACACACATGTGTACGAGAAGTTGTCCAATGATGCAAAAGAGCCTTTGTATACAAATTGTACTAAGTTCACACGATTGTCGGCGGTACTAAAATTGTTCAATGTGAAGGCAAAGAATGGGTGGACTCGATAAAAGTTTCACGTAGAATTGCTTGAGTTGTTGAGTGACATGCTCCCTGAAGGTAACACAGTGCCAACCCGCAATTATGATGCTAAGAAGATATTGTGTCCAATGGGTATGGAGTACCAAAAAATTCATGCATGTCCGAATGATTGTGTGTTGTACAGGAAAGAATTTGAGAACTCGTCACGAATGTCCACAATGCGGGGAATCACGATACAAGAAGAAGGATGGTGATTCCGACAATGATGTTATGAAGGGTACCCGGCAAAAGTGTTATGGTATCTTCCCATTGTTCCAAGGTTGAAACGATTGTTCACTAATGGAAATGATGCAAAGCTCACTAGATGGCATGCAGATAGTCGTATTAAAGATGGTCGGTTGAGGCATCCGACAGATGGATTGCAATGGAAAAAAATTGATTCCATCTTCCAGAATTTTGGTAATGATCCAAGAAACATTAGGTTTGGACTTGCTATAGATGGAATGAATCCATATGGAAATTTAAGCAAGTAAACATAGTTCATGGCCTGTGGTGTTAGTTATTTACAACTTACCTCCGTGGTTGTGTATGAAACGTAAGTACTTGATGCTATCTTTGATGATCTCGGGTCCCGCACAACCTGGAAATGACATTGATGTTTTTTTAAGCCCATTGGTTGAAGAGTTGAAGATGTTGTGGGAGGAAGGTGTTGTTGTGTTTGATGGGTACACAGGTGACTTATTCAAGTTGCGTGCAATGTTATTTTGTACAATTAATGACTTTCCAAAGATATGGTAATTTGAGTGGCTACGAGCACAAAGGGACATAAAGCTTGCCCGATATGTGAAGAAGACACATGTCACTATCAACTACAACATGGAAGGAAAACGAGTGTACCTTGGACACCAAAGATTTCTTCCTTCAAACCATTCATATCGTAAATTAAAAAAATCATTTAACGGGTGTCAAGAAAATGATGCAGCCCCAACACCTTTAAGTGGGGAAGAAGTATATCAACGAGTAAGTGCAATTTCGTGTGAGTTTGAAAAGACGCAAAAGAAAGCCACAGGTATATGGAAGAAAATGTCAATCCTTTTTGTTCTTCCATATTGGAGGGTTCTTGATGTGAGGCATTGTATAGATGTCATGCATGTAGAGAAAAATGTGTGTGACAAGTATCATCGGAACGCTCCTTAACATTCAAGGAAAAACAAAAGATGGTGTCAATGCTCGTTTGGACATGGTTGAAATGGGTATAAGAGAACAATTAGCTCCTCAACCTCATGGTAACCGAACATACTTGCCTCCAAGCATGTCACACACTCGTCTAAAAAAGAGAAAAAAGTTTTTGTGAGTTTTTACGAGGTGTGAAGGTTCCATTTGGTTACTCTTCCAATGTGAAGAGACTTGTATCTATGAAAGATCTCAAATTGCTTGGGTTAAAATCTCATGATTGTCATGTATTGATGCAACAACTTCTACCTGTGGCTATTCGAGGTATCTTACCGGACAATGTTAGATATTCCTTAACTCGATTATGCTTTTTTTTAATGCCATATGTAGTAAAGTTATGGACCCGGATGTTTTGGATCAGCTAGAGAATGAGGCTGCAGTAATATTATGTCAATTTGAGATGTACTTTCCTCCATCATTTTTTGATATTATGGTTCACTTGATTGTTCATCTAGCCAGGGAAGTTAGAATCTGTGGTCCAGCTTTTCTTACGATGGATGTACCCTTTTGAGCGATACATGAAAATATTAAAAGGGTATGTGAAGAACCAATATCGTCCCGAAGCATCAATTGTTCAAAGATATATTGCAGAGGAAGCTATTGAGTTTTGCACAAACTACTTATCGAAGTTGAAGCTATAGGGTTACCTAAGACTCGTTACCATGGAATAGGTCTTGGTAGAGGAACTCGAGGTGCAAAAGTTGTGACAATGTGTCGAGATGAAGTACTTCAAGCGCATTTGTACATCTTGAATAACAGTGAAGAAGTCATCCCCTACTTAAGTGCTCATAAAGAGATTGTGAAGCGAAATAATCCACGTATGCCTAAAAAGTGGGTGATCACTGAACACAACAAGAGCTTTTTGAAGTGGTTTAAACAACAAGTTGAAGGTGACAATACAGCTTCCGATACACTAAAGTGACTAGCATGTGAGCCAAACTTTGATGTGATATGTTGGGGTGGGTATGATATAAATAACTATTCATTTTATACAAAGGGAGAAGATGAAATAAGCACAATGCAAAATAGTGGAGTCATGGTGGTGGTCGAATCAATGCATTTCTCGAGTTCAAAGGATAAATATCCGATAAGGGCGTCAATGGGCTACTTTGGTGTAATTGAAGAGATTTGGGTAATAGATTACACGATATTCAGAGTACCTATTTTTAAATGCAAGTGGGTTGATTTTAATACTGGCATCTTCACCGATGATCTTGGATTTACCTTGGTTAACCTTGAAAATACTCGTTATACCGAAGAACCATTTATCATGGCATCTCGGGCAAAACAAGTGTTTTATGTCACTGATCCCGCTAACAAAGGATGGTCAGTGGTTCTACAAGGAAAACCCATGTATACTTCTGATGAGAATGATGAATTAGTACTTGATATACCCGAGACACCATGTTTCTCTTCAAATATGCCAAACTTGAGTGTTAATGTAGAAATAGATGATGTGCATGCCATCCGTTATGACCATATGGAAGGATTTTGGGAGAATGCTCCAACTTGATAGGAAATTTAAGCATTCAATCTTCATAGGAAATTTAACTTGTAACAATTTAGATAGAATTGATTTAAGTTAGGAAATTTACATTCGTTTAAGTAAATGAACTGCCTGGAATCTGGATCTGTCTCGTACATATATTCATTTCAATGTGTTTCATATGTACGTATTCTGTCTACGAATCGAATCTGTCTGTACTCGGATATATATCTCGTAAGCAAATTTATATATGAACTGTGCATATCTCGTCTATACTGGATATGTGGTTATTTGTCTCGGAACCGTGATGAATAGGCAGGTCTACTCGAAGAAAGGTAGCATCTGTAAATAAAATGCAGGTATTTTAAAAAAAAATAACACTTTCTACGTCGGTTATGTCATTACCCGACGTAGAAAGTACTTTCTATGTCGGTTATAATTTTAACCGACATAGAAAGTAAGACTTTCTATGTCGGTTATAAGTGTTAACCAACATAGAAAGTATATGACCGATCAGAACCAGTATGACTGATCAGAATATCTCATACAAAATAAGACTTTCTACGTCGGTTCCCTGACTAACCGACGTAGAAAGTCTTTCTGTGACCGATCAGAACCAGTTATGATCGATCAAGATAGCTCTATGACTGATCATAACCAGTTTGACCGATCATAATAGCTCAAAGAAAGTAAGGCTTTCTACGTCGGTTCCTATTAACCGACGTAGAAAGTCTTACTTTCTACGTCGGTTGTTAGGAACCGACGTAGAAAACCTTACTTTCTATGACCCCCGTATCTATGTCGCCGCTTTAACTGACGTCGAAAGCCCATTTTAACCGATGTAAAAAGCCTTTTCTGCAGTAGTGTCATAACCAACTTGACAAGCAGAGAAAAACAAGAATTTCAATCCAAAAAGCATAAAGCAACTCCTATCCAAGAGTGAAGAAAGTGCCCATAACCTAAACAAAACCCAGAGATCCAAGAGAAGCATGCAAACTATACACAAAACACGAACCTAAGATATAAAGAAAACTTAAAATCCTAAATAAAGAACAATCTCCCCTACACTTAAATAACACATTGTCCCAATGTAACACAAACAAAAGATCAGGCAAGTAAATTACTTATAGAATTAGACAAGTGTAGAAAAAGTAAAGAGAAGAAGGAAAAAGAGAACTCCCTAAGTCATGGTGGAAGGTAAGTGAGATCAATCAGGGATATCTCCTCCGTAACTACATCCACTAGAGAAGGATTGCTGAGGAATGGTTTTAGTTGATGGTCATTAACCTTGAAGCTCTTTTCTGTGGATTCACTTTTGATTTCAACTGCACCATAAGGATAAACATTAGTAACAACAAAAGGTCCAATCCACTTTGAACGCAACTTACCACCCATGAGACCCTATCTGGAATTGTACAATAGCACTTGCTGACCAACAAAGAACTCCTTCTTAGTTATGGAGCTATCATGGAATCTCTTAGTTTTCTCTTTGTAGAACATGGAGTTCTCATAAGCTTCCAAACAGATCTCATCCAATTCATTTATCTGTAGCTTCCTCTCCTCTCCAGCTTCATCAAGTGAGATGTTGCATGATTTCACAGCCCAATATGCTCGGTGCTCTATCTCCACTGGTAGGTGGCATGGCTTACCAAAGACAACTCGATAGGGAGACATCCCTATAGGTGCCTTGTAAGAAGTCCTATGCGCCCAAAGAACATCCTCCAATCTGTTGCTCCAATCCTTTCTGTTGGGCTGGACAATCTTCTCTACAATCCTCTTGATCTCCCTGTTTGAGATTTCAGCCTGCCCATTAGTTTGGGGGTGGTAAGGTGTAGAGACTTTGTGAACAACCCCATACTTCTTGAGCAAGGATTGCATGGACCTGTTACAGAAATGGGTGCCTTGATCACTAACAATGGCTCTGGGTACTCCAAATTTGCAAAAGATGTTAGATCTGACAAAATCCATAACAACCCGAGCATCATTAGTCCTGGTGGCTTTGACTTCCACCCATTTTGAAACATAATCAACAGTAAGGAGAATATAATAAAAACCAAAAGAAACAGGGAATGGACCCATCAAATCGATACCTCAGACATCAAACACCTCACAAAACAACATGGGTTGTTCGGGCATCTACTGTCTCCATGTAAGGGACCCTCCTGCTCTCTGACACTGCTCACAAGTGCTACAAACCCTCCACGCATCCTTGAAGATGGTGGGCCAATAGAAACCACAGTCAAGCACCTTGCGAGCCGTCCTCTGAATGCCAAGATGACCATCGATTGCAGAAGAATGACAAAATTGCAGGACCGAGTCAATCTCATGGTTTGGAATGCATCTCCTGGTAACCTGGTCACTGCACAACTTCCACAAATATGGGTCATCCCAAATATAATACTTAGCATCGCTCTTAAGTTTATCACATTGAGCTCTGGATGCTAAGGGAGGAAAAACAGAAGCAACCAAATAATTGACAATATTTGCAAACCATGGGGTGGTAGGGTAAGAAACAGAGATAGAAGAAATAACTAACAAATTTTCATAAGGAAAATCATCTTGGATGGGCAACACTTCAACATTATCCTCAGCTCTCTCAATTCTACTAAGGTGGTCTGCTACCAAATTTTGAGCTCCACTCCTGTCTCGGATATCCAAATCAAATTCTTGGAGCCAGAGCATCCACCTGATCAATCGAGGCTTTGAGTCAACCTTCTTCAGTAGTTACTTCAAAGCTGCATGGTCAGTGAACACAATAACCCGAGAACCAAGCAGATATGACCTAAATTTATCCAAAGCAAAAACAATAGCTAGAAGCTCTTTCTCAGTGGTGGTGTAGTTAGCTTGGGCAGCATCTAAAGTCCTGGAAGCATAACATATTACTCGAGGAAACTTATCAAATCTCTGTGCTAGGACAACCCCCAATGCATAATTAGATGCCTCACACATAAACTCAAATGGGACTGTCCAGTCGGGTGCCTGGATTATAGGAGTGGTGGTCAATTCTTCCTTGAGGCAGTCAAACGCCTTTTTGAACTTGTCATCAAAATCAAACTCAATATCTTTCTGAAGTAGATTGGATAGTGGAAGGGCCTTCTTACTGAAGTCTCTAATGAAACACCTGTAGAAACCTGCATGGCTAAGAAAAGATCAAACCTCTCGCACGCAAGAGGGGTAAGGCAACTGTGAAATAACAGAGATTTTTGCAGGATCCACTTCTATGTCCTTACTAGAATTGATATGCCCTAAAACTATACCTTGTTCTACCATGAAGTGACATTTTTCAAAATTCAGAACAAGATTAGTTTCAATGCATCTATTAAGCACTCTATCCAAATTATCTAAGCATGCATCAAACGAGGATCCATACACAGTGAAATTATCCATAAACACCTCTATACAATTTTCAAGAAAATCTTAAAAGATACTAAGCATGCACCGCTGGAAGGTGCAGGAGCATTGCATAGGCCAAAAGGCATTCTCCTATAGGCAAAAGTGCCAAAGGGGCAGGTGAATGTGGTTTTCTCTTGATCCTCAGGAGCAATATGGATATGAAAATAACCAGAGAAACCATTCAAAAAGCAGTAATGAGATTTACCTGCCAGACGCTCAAGTATCTGGTCAATGAAAGGCAGTGGAAAATGGTCCTTCCGTGTTGCTTAATTGAGCCTTCGGTAGTCGATATAGACCCTCCAACTGTTTTGTATTCTGGTGGGAATGAGCTCATCCCTCTCATTCTTCACAGCAGTGAGGCCTGTCTTCTTGGGGACCACCTGGACTGGACTCACCCACTGACTATTTGATATAGGATAGATGATCCCAGCCTGAAGAAGCTTGGTCACCTCCTTCTTCACAACATCCAAAATCACGGGGTTGAGTCATCTCTGTGGCTGTCTCACTGGTTTGGCTCCATCCTCCAATAATATCCTATGCATGCATGTGGATGGGCTGATACCAGGAATGTCCGCCAAGGTCCAGCTGATGGCTTTCTTATGTCTTTTCAGAACGTGCAACGGTTTCTCCTCTTAAACAACATCAAGGGAGGTGGAAATGATCACTAGCAACTTCTCATCATCCTCCAAATAAGCATACTTGAGGTTTTCTGGTAGGGTCTTTAGCTCTGGAGTGGGTGTTGGCTGAATAGAAGGAACCAGAGAGGGAAGAAGAATGGGTTGCACAACCTGTACCTCAACCTACAAGTCAGATTCATGTATACTTCTTGCAACACGGTTAGTGCATTCTGAATCTAAAGAACTCATATCCATAGGAGGTACAACACCCAAAACATCAAACATATGATCAGATTTAAATTCAAAACACAACTCAAGATTAGAATGAAGATCAATGCCAATATCAAAATCAGATTCAGATTCGGATTCGGTGCATGCAAAAGAAGTATACAGATAAGAAAGAAAACAATTTTTCCTAGCATGTAAGGAATGAAAATCAGAAACATACTCATCAATAACATCATCAATGATCTCAGCACGAAAAACAGAATGACACTTAGATGGATGTTTCATGGCATCAAGAATATTGAAATGGATAATAATATCACCAAATTCCATGGACAATGTACCAACATACATATCAATCTTGGTTTGCGCTATTTTAAAAAATAGTCTACCTAAAATGATTAGGACAGATCCATGGGAGAATCCCTCCTCCATATCAAGCACATAGAAATCAGCAGGAAAAATGAGTTCACCAACCCGAACTAAGACATCCTCAATGAAACTTGTAGGGTGGGCTACACTCCTATTTTCCAGTTGTATCACCACACCCGTAGGTTGCAGAGGTCCAAGAGATAAAGAATTAAAAGTGGACAAAGGCATAACATTAATCGAAGCACCCAAATCAAGCATGGCATTCTCAAATTTATTATTGCCAATAATACAAGGTATGCAGAATGTACCTGGGTCCTTACATTTCTCAGGAATGTAAGGAACCAATTTACCTATGAAAGCAGACACATTTCTGCCCATGCTGATTGTCTCACTACCCTTCATCTTGCTGTTGTGGGTGCACAACTCCTTCAGGAATTTAGCTTATCTGGGAATTTGCTTGATGGCATCAAGCAGAGGTATGTTCACCTCTACTTTCCTGAAGGTCTCCAGAATCTCTTTATCGACCTCTTCCATCTTTTTGCTTGTAATTGCTTTGGGAGGGAATGGAAGAGGGATAGGAGGTTGCTGCAGGTCAAAACTGGTGCTAGAAGAAGGTCCAGCTGTATGCAATTTTCGACTACCAATTGGTTGCTCAAGTGCAGGAACTAAGACAGGTGTAGATGAGGGTGGAGGCACTACAGTGGGTATGTCAATCTGTTTTCCTGACCTCAATGTGATGGCACTCACATTCTTAGGATTAACCACAGTTTGTGCAGGGAGCTTGTCTAAATTGTGATTTTGCAATTGATTCACAACAGTAGCTAGTTGACCAATCTGGTTGGTTAAACTCTGAATGGAGGCATCATTTTTCTATTGGTACTGTATGTTCATCTCAACCATTTGTTTGACCAATTCCTTTAATGAAGGCGAAGAAGGTGGAGGAGCTGGTGGAGCAGGTGCTTCATTTTGCTGCCTCTGATATTGTTGGTGTATTGGTGGAGGCACATAAGGTTTGCTTGGACCAGCAAAATTCTAAAATGGTGGTGGTGAAGGATTTTGCTGCTGTTGATTGGACCATCTCAGATTTGGGTGATTCCTTCACCCTGGATTGTATCTATTGCTTGAGAGGTCAGAATTATGCTGTTGGTTTGGAGCCCTATTATTGAAAATGTTTGCTGCATAAGCTTGTGGAGCTCCAGAACCTGTAGACTCATGCAACAAATGGCAGCAATCAGTGGGATGCTCATTTGAAGTACAAATGCCACAAACCCTTGCAGGTGGTGCAGGTCTCTGATTTGCAGCAAGTTGGGAGACTAGGGTGGTGAGGGCATCAATCTTACTTTCTAGCTTCTTCTCCACTAAATCAGATGAACCCACATCATGTACACCTCTAAGGACTATGGCATCACTCCTCATGTTAAATTGCTGGGAATTGGACGCCATCTTCTCAATTAAACCTCTAGCAGCAGCAGGTGTCATGTCTCCTAAAGCTCCTCCACTAGCTGCGTCTATCATACTCCTGTCCATTATGTTCATCCCCTCATAAAAGTACTGCAGCAGTAGCTGTTCTGATATTTGGTGGTGAGGGCAACTTGCACAAAGTCTCTTGAACGTCTCCCAATACTCGTATAAGCTCTCTCCCATCTATTGCCTGATACCTGATATATCCTTCCTAATGGTAGAAGTCTTGGAAGCAGGGAAGAATTTCTCTAGAAAGACTCTCTTCAGATCATACCAACTCATTATGGAACTGGGAGCTAAGTAGTACAACCAGTCTTTGGCCAAATCCTCCAAAGAGAAAGGAAAAGACTTCAGGTATATGTGATCTTCAGGAACATTTTGTGGCTTCATGGTGGAGCAGACTATATGGAACTCCTTGAGATGCTTGTGTGGATCCTCACTTACACGACCATGAAACTTGGGCAACAAATGAATTAGTCTAGTTTTAAGCACAAATGGTACATCCTCTTCAGGGTATTCGATACATAAATTTGCATAAGTGAAATCAGGTGCAGTCATCTCCCTAAGAGTCCTCTCACGAGGGCCAAAATTGTTTTGCTCACCCATGTGATCAAAATCAAGATTATGTTCAGATGCAGCAAAATGGTCAAATGTAGAGGAATGTTCAGAATTATGTAGATTTGAATTATCACTAACAAGTGGATTCCTATTATACCTAACTAATATATGGTAGGTCTTATCAACTTCAAGGTCAAATGGGTGTAAAATTTCTGGATTACCCCTAGTCATGCACTACATATAACATATCAAGTAGTTCTCAAACAAGCTTAAACACGGGGTAAAATTGGAAATTTTTGAAAATGATGTCCAAATGACCTGAAATTTTGCATGCAGCACCCTAAAAACATGTAAGACTTCCACAAAAAATTTCAGAGTAAAATTCAAAGGTTAAGTACATGCACAAAAGGGTAAACTTTACCTAAATATTCCACAAAAAGTCAACAAAACCACTAAAAAATTCAAATCTTGAGCTACAAAACTCAAATTACCAAACCCTTTGGTCATAATGTACCTAAAATTATAAGATTCAATAAAAAAAATCATCAAGACAAAATGCTAAGTCTAGCTATGTGGTTCAACCTAGAAAAATTTGGAAAAATAGGACAATAAAACTTCAAAAATAAAAAAGAAATAGTAGAAAGCCTTTTTTTGAAATTTTGAGTGGGGCAACTAGGCTTTGCCTAATTATAGTGCATAGATAAGAAAATTCACTATTTTTTGAAAAACAATTTGACCAATTCTGACATCTGTAGCAAAAGTTATGGCCTTTTGAAGTTTTCACAATTTTTTCTTCACCACCCACTTGGAAACCATATCAAATGAATGAATTTTTACTTGTACTTTTGCATGCACTTAATACATGATGAAAGAAGTGTGGACACCAAAAATGAGGGAAAAATTTCTTGAGGAAGTACTTTTTTAGATTTTCCGAAAACTAGTTAAAACTGATACTATTCATCTAGTAGAGGGTGTTTCCTGCAACCTACACAATCCAAAATCTACCACCTCAACTTGAAACTGAAATTCCCTCTTCTATGCTACCATAAACACAACACAACATATGATCAAATCTCATTACACAACATCACATAAGGAAAAATCAATGTTCCATTGGTCAGTTTACTATTTCATTGGTTTTTACTGCTACCAAAGTTTAACAACTCCAATTCTTTGTAAACGTGCAATCTAACAGAACAAAGGGCCACAATTAACCAATGTCGACACACTACAGAACATCACAGAACATTGTATGCAATTTATCCACAATTTCACACTTGAAATAGAGGAGTAGTAGGGAGAGAAAATAGAGTCGGCCTCTAAAAATAAAGTATGCAGCGAAAAGAACAACAAAAACAACAAACAACAACAAAAATAGTAAACAAAAAACAACAACAACAAAATTCTGCAGACAGAAAAATTCTGCAGTAGCAATTTTACAGGAAATTGAAGTTATGTTTCATTGCCTTCCAAGGTGAATTGTGCAGCTAAATTCGAATTTCTTCCTTGCTCCAAATTGCTGCACCTACAACCTTCAATAACAAACCGCAAAATTGAAAATAAAACTGACCACAATAGTAAATCACACCCCAACACGAAATCACATAAATAAACTACCCTAGACTAAAACAAAACATAACACAAAACCCTTGATAGAAACCATTGGTCCCCGACAGTGGCACCAAATTTGATCGGAGTCGTATCCGGTCAAATAAATACAGAAAAATGTAGTACTAGAAAGTGACTCCTAGGTCGTCTCCCAAGGACTATTACTTTCAATCAAAGATCCACAATCAAATAGATAAAACAATAATGGGGGGGGGGGTTGCTTTGTAGATTAATAGATAGACACAAATTAAATTCTACGAAACAACAACAGTGACAGAAGCAGAGATTAAAAAACGTATTGATTCCTTAATTCAAATGTAAATCCACCTATCATAGATTACCAAAATGAATGCCCTGTTCAATCTTGAACCCCGAAATTAGACAACTAAGCGAAGACTAAAAACGAGTCCAATATGCATTAAGCAAGCATACATCATTCAACCTTGGTGCCATGAATTAAGCAACCATGTGGCAACCCACATCCATTAAGCATGAACATGGGCTGTTTAAATGCAAGAACACAAATATGAGATTAAGCATACATCAAATTTGTCATCCCTTCATCAAACACAAAGTTAATTAGATGGAGACCAATACAGGACATGGCAGAAATGCTTCAAAACACAAAAATCTCAAGGGTTCATCACATTCTCCTCAAGGAATCAATACTCTAAGTTTAGCTAGCCATGGAAATGGACCACAAATACAAAATTGAACAAAAATACTTCATCATATATATGAAAGAACAAGAAACCGAAACTCAAAGATCCAATATGCAGAAAAATTGAAAAACCCCAAATGGGTGTTGTTCCAAGCGTCAATATACAAATACCAAGTTGTTCTAAGCTAAAAATGAGAAGAAAACATGAAAATGGAGTCTATTCAAGAATGGAAAACGCAAAACCTAAGTGGTGGCACCATGGAGAGCTTCCCAAACGGCTGAAAATGGAGAATGAATATGGAAGAAGCCCCCTCTCCTCAAAATAAAACCCTCTCCCCGTATTCCCTCACCTCAGCACACCAATATTTACAAAAATGCCATTCTAGGGTTTAGAATTACAAAAATGCCACTTTGGGCCTCAAATGTTGGCCCAATCACTTAAATGACGTGTAAATGACGTGGAAATGACGTGGAAATGATGTGGAAATGACGTGGAAACTCTCTTCATCTTAAGATTAATGTCCAAGCTCCAAAATTGCTTCACCAAAAATACCTAAAAATATTTAGAAACGAAAATTAGACCAATAAATGCTAAATTAAGCAAAATTCGGAATAATGGCCCAATGAAGCCCAAGCAATGAAAATGCACTAATATTACACAATTAAGCACAATGCAACGATTAAGATAGGTACAGAAAGTTAAGAAAATGCGGGAAAATAATGGCTCATCAATTACTCAGGATAATCGATTATCACAGGCAAATAATAGATTATTTGGCCAGATAATCGATTATCTTGGTCCAGTTTTGTTCCTCTGCGAAAATGACTCTGGAATAATCGATTATGACTCAAGATAATCAATTATTTATGTCTGTTATGAGTTTTGAAATTCAAATTTGGACCAATTTATGAAAACCCTATTCCTAATTCTTCTGTTTTCGAAAATCACCATTTCCCAGACCCTATTCTCTCTACTTAAGGTTCTCTAAGACTCTCTGCAAATTAACAAACCTTTTTCATACAAAAGTTAAGAGTTGTGACTACGAGAACTTTTTGTAGGGAAGAGAAACGGGCTTTTAAAAACCTAGTGTGGGCTAGAAACGATAAGAATCACTAAGTGGGTTTCTTGGTGGATTGTGTGATGTGCCGTCTCTAGGAAAAACTGTTCTTCATCCTTTGTGGATTCAAAGGAGGTGTTCATCTCTTGTGTAACTCAAGAGAGGTGTTTTATATTCCTTATCTTTTCAATTTGTAATCTGTTTGTAAAACTGTGATTATAGTGACAGCGTTAATCCTCTTTTTGAGTGATTAGCAACTGGACGTAGGGTCTTTTGATCCGAACCAGTATAAATCAACTGTGTAATCTTCTTTCCCTTATCTATTTACTTTACAACGTATTTTAATCGGTGAAATTTGGGGAAAATTTTAAAACCCTAATTTTTGTTTAAGAAACCAATTCACCCCCTCTTGGTTTTTATCCGTAAACGCAAACATTCCGCTGTGCGATTCTAATCAGTGGTATCAGAGCTTGCTTTGATAGTCATTCAAATTTCTAAAATGGCTGGACAAAATCAAACATTTGTCGAGGGTGCTTCTATCAATAGACCCCCACTTTTTGCGGGGCAAAATTATCCTTTTTGGAAAGTAAGAATGCAAATATTTTTAGAGTCTATTGATAGGGGTGTATGGGATGCAATTTTAAACGGTCCTTTTATTCCTAAAATTACTGAAAATATAGAAGAGGTACCAAAACCATTTTCTAGATGGTCGGCTAAAGAAAATAGAAAAACCCAATATGATGTTAGGGCTAGAAATATAATTTCATCTGCTTTAACCCTTGATGAGTTTTACAGGATATCTGTTTGTAAGAGTGCTCAAGAAATGTGGGAAATGTTAAGAGTAACCCACGAAGGTACCGATGACGTTAAAAGAGCAAAAATGAACTCATTGATTCAAGAATATGTGATGTTTCGGATACAAAAAGGAGAAACGATTTTTGACGTTCAAAAGCGTTTCACACATATTGTGAACCATCTCACTGGGCTAGGTAAGATTTTTGATATTGATGAGTTAAATGTAAAAATTCTTAAATCTTTGGATAGGAAATGACAACCAAAGGTGACGACCATCACAGAGTCATAAAATCTTGCTACCATGTGTATGGCGGCGCTTTTTGGAAAGTTAAGAGAGCATGAAATTGAACTCAGAAGGCTAAATGATGAAGAAGCCCAACACCAAAAGAGAAACTTTGCCTTCAAAACTGAAATTTCTAAGTGTAAGAACAAGAATGAGGAAGAAGACTCGAAAAATGAAGATGATGAAAATTTGAGTCTCATGATTAAGAAATTTACAAAGTTCATGAAAGCCAAAGGGGAGCAACCCTTCAAAGGTAAGGGAAAGGTAAAATAAAGTACTTCCTTAAATTTTAAATGCTACGATTGTGGTGAAATAGGACATGTAAAACCTGATTGTCCAAACAAGAAAAATGAAGATTATAAAGGCAAGAAATTCTTCAAAAAGAAAGCCTATATTGCTTGGGATGATAGTGACTCGAGTTCGGAGTCAAGTGATTCGGAAATTGAAGCAAACATTTGTTTGATGGCAAATGACAACATTTCTTCCGATTGTGAGGTTAGTGATTCCAACTCTTCCTCAAGTGATGATGAAAATGATTATGATGCTTTACAAAATGCATATCAAGAATTATTCACTACTTTTAAGGACTTGAAAAATGAATATAAATCTGTGAAAAAGTGTTTGAATAAATCAGAAAAAGAAGTGGAATCCTTGAAAATGAAAATTGCATGTTTAGAGGAAAAAGATAATAAAGAAATAGCATGTGCATCATGTAAAGAGTATGAATATGATATTGACATACTTAGCCACTTACTTGATAAAGCTAAGAAAGAATTAAGTGATAGTTATAAGGATAAGGTTATTGTTCAAAATAGAGAAAACTGTCATGTTCCATTGAAAAAGCCTAAAAATAAAAATCGAAGAGTATGAGTTGAAAAAGGACCTAAAACTTCAAAAATTAAAAATGTATCATTTTCAAAGATTACATCTAATGCATGCTTTTATTGTATGAAACATGGTCATACTTCAAATAGGTGTAGAATTAAGCATTTTGGTGTTCCTAAAGGAAAATATGTTTGGGTTCCTATAGTTAAATGATTTGATTGTCTTTAATCCCAAGGACACAAAAGTTATGGGGACCTAAGATTATTATGTTCTTGTTTTGTAGGAAACTTCCAAATCCAAGAAGTCTATGTGGTATCTTGACAGTGGATGTTCAAGACATATGACCGGAGACAAAATGAAATTTGTGAGTTTCAAAGCTAAAGAACAAGGATATGTAACCTATGGGGACAACAACAAAGGAAGAATCCTTGGAACCGGAAACATTGGTGGTGCAAATACTTTGGAGATAAAGGATGTGCATCTTGTTGATGGGCTAAAGCATAATCTCCTAAGTATAAGTCAACTTTGTGATAAGGATTCAAGGTAATTTTTGAAAGTAAGTTTTGCACCATTCATTTAAAGGATTCCAAAAATATAGAATTAAAAGGCATTAGGCATAATAATATCTATTTGATTGATTTGGATTGTATATCTAACACTAGTATAACATGCTTAGTTGCTAAGGAAGAAAATCCATGGTTATGGAATAAGAGAGTGGCTCATATACACATGCATCAATTAAGCAAATTAATATCAAAGGACTTAGTTGTTGGTTTGCCTAAGTTAAATTTTGAAAAAGATAGATTATATGATGCATGTCAAAAAGGTAAACAAGTGAAATCATCCTTTAAATATTAGAATGTTATTTCCACATCAAAACCTTTAGAACTTTTACATTTAGATTTATTTAGTCCATCTAGGATAAAATGTTTTGGTGAAAATTACTATGCTCTTATAATTGTTGATGATTTCTCTAGATACACTTGGACATTTTTCTTAACTTTAAAAAGTGAAGCTTTTAAGGTCTTTAGGAAGTTTGCCAAGCAAATTCAAAATGAGAAAGACTTAAGAATTAAGGTGTTAAGAAGTGACCATGGTGGAGAATTTCAAAATGAATGCTTTGAAAATTATTGTGAAGAAAATGGTATTTTACATAATTTTTATGCACCTAGAACTCCCCAACAAAATGGTGTAGTAGAAAGGAAAAATAGGTCACTAGAGAAACTTGCTAGAACAATGTTAAATGAATCAAATGTTCCTAAATATTTTTGGGATGATGCTGTAAGTACTGCATGTTCATAAAATTAACACCTTATGAATTGTTAAATGGTAGGAAGCCAATTGTTTCTCATTTAAAAATATTTGGATGTAAATGCTTTGTTCTAAATAATGGAAAAGATAACTTAGGAAAATTTGACTCAAAAGCCGATGAGGCCATTTTCTTAGGTTATTCACTAACTAGCAAAGCATATAGAGTATTCAATAGAAGAACTTTGAATATTGAAGAATCTGTACATGTTACCTTTGATGAAATTTTAGGTGATGATGAGTACATAAGAGAAGCTCTAGAAGAAATGTACTTAAATGAGAATGAGCCATCTAAACCAACTGAATTGGCAAAAGAGTGACAACCACCAAGAGGAATTTCAATGGACAATATAATTGGTGATATTTCAAAAGGGGTAAGAACTAGAAATATGACAAATTTCTGTATGTCTGTAGATTTTGTTTCATAGATTGAACCCAAAAGTGTTGAGGAAGCTCTTAAAGATAACCAATGGTGCATAGCAATGCAAGAAGAACTTAATCAATTTGAAAGAAATCAAGTCTGGGAATTAATTCCAAGAGAAGAATCTCATCATGTGATTGGAACAAAATGGGTATTTAGAAACAAACTTGATGAAGATGGAAATATAACAAAGAACAAAGCTAGAATTGTTGCCAAAGGTTACTGTCAGGAGGAAGGTATTGATTATGATGAAATTTATGCTCCTGTTGCCAGGTTAGAGGCTATACGCCTACTTCTTGCTTATGCCTCATTGATAAAATTTAAACTTTATCAAATGGATGTTAAAAGTGCATTTTTGAATGGGTTTATCAAAGAAGAAGTATATGTGGAACAACCCCCTAGATTTGAAGATTTTAAATATCCCAATCACATTTTTAAATTGAAGAAAGCTTTATATGGTTTGAAACAAGCTCTTAGGTCTTGGTATGAAAGATTAAGTAGTTTTCTAATTTCAAATGATTTTTCTAGAGGAAAAATTGATTCCACCCTGTTTATTAAGAAAGTAAAAGAACATATTCTGTTAGTTCAAGTATATGTTGATGATATTATTTTTGGATCAACTGATAATTCCTTGTGTGAAGGATTTGCTAAGATAATGCAGGGTGAATTTGAAATGTCAATGATGGGAGAATTAACATTCTTTCTTGGACTTCAAATTAAGCAACTTAAAGATGACACCTTTGTGTCTCAAACCAAATACTGCAAAGAGATTCTCAAGAAATTTGAAATGGAAACTTCAAAGGAAGCTAACACACCCATGGGAACATCATGCTATTTGGATAAAGATGAATCAGGTTTGGAAATTAATCAATCAATGTATAGAGGTATGATAGGGTCTCTATTATACTTAACTGCAAGTAGACCTGATATTATGCATTCTGTTTGTGTGCTAGATTTCAAGCATGTCCAAAAGAATCTCATTTAACTGCAGTAAAACGAATTTTAAAATATTTAAAAGGAAAGTACAGGATTTGGATTATGGTATCCATATGAAGCTTCTCCTAGTTTAATAGGTTATTATGATGTTGATTATGGTGGATGTAAAATAGATAAAAAGAGTACTAGTGGAACATTTCATATGTTAGGATCATCCTTAGTGTCTTGGCATTCTAAGAAACAAGCATGTGTTGCTTTATCCGCAACTGAAGCTGAATACATTACAGTTGGTAATTGTTGTGCACAAATCTTATGGATGAAGCAACAATTAGAAGATTTTAGTATTTTTCTAAGTAATATTCCTTTAATGTGTGATAATACAAGTGCTATCAATCTCACAAAGAATCCTGTAATGCATTCTAGAACTAAACACATTGAAATTAGGCATCACTTTTTGAGAGATCATATATCTAAAGGAAATTGTCAAATTGAGTATATAGACACAAAACATCAGTTAACAGATATATTTACCAAACCTCTTCCAAAGGATAGATTCTATGAACTTAGAAGAGACTTAGGAATATTAGAAATAGCCTAAAATCTGCTTAACTGATCAATCTTTGCATTTTATACTATAATAATCGATTATATAGGGAAATAATCGATTATCCTGTGTCCAAAACATTGAAAAGTTGTTAATCTCTCTAGAATAATCGATTATCTTGGGTAATAATCGATCATTGAAGTTTAAATAAGTGGGTTATGCAAAATCTTTCTGTAATAATCGATTATTTGGGGTAATAATCGATTATCTGTACCAAAAATGCCCAAAACCAGTAATTTGCCATTGGAATAATCGATTATCCCTGCACTTGAAGAAATAATCGATTATCAGAGGCTGATAATCGATTATCCTGTGACGTTATGGGTAAACTAGCCATTTGAAATGACTATTTTTGCTTCAATTCTCTTCCAACTAGTTGTTTATGACCGTTAGGATGTTTCTCTATATATAGGAAGGCTCCAAATCACATCCACACACATCCAAACCTTGAATCAAAGCATTCAACATACATTCAAGCTCTCTTGTCTCCTCAAAGCCTTCTTCTTCTCAAATCCTACTCCTCTTCCTCTCTTTTTAATCTAAATGGCTTCATCATCTCAAAGTAAGATTCCAACAAGGAGAAGATCCACTCCTGCTTTTCATCCCCGCCCTAATTCCATTGAAGGGTGGATATCCGACGAAGAGGGAAGACATGAATTCCTGACTTTCTAGAAAGAAAGGGGTATTATTACTACCAAATATATTATTGGTGATCAATTCATCAATAGGGGATTCAACTTCCCCAATCTCCTTGAGCAGCAAGGTGTCCTTCCCTTCATAGAAATGCAAGGTACTTACTATCCAGATTTAGTTAGGGTCTTCTACTCTTGCTTTAAATATAGGGATCACATTGCTACCTCTAGAGTCAAGGGTGTGACCATCATCCTTGATGATGATATTTGGGAAAATGTTGCCCATTTTCCTCTAAGGGAGGATGCTGTAAATGTTCTTGCTAACTTAGAAGATTTTAATCGCATTATGGCATACCACTCTTTTTCTCCGTAACCCTACTATAGAAATTGGCCGCCAACTTTTGGCCGGGCCTATGAAAAAAGAAGAACGCCTATTGCTGCATCTTCTTGTATGGATTCTGTGTCCCAGGGCAACCAACCATGTCCAATGTTCTTCTGCTAACCTTCGCATTATTCATGTCATCATGAATAATGAGCCCATTGATTGGCCAAACTTAGTCACATTAACAATGCTCAAGGCGAAGCGTCACCCAAACTTCAAGATTCCTTACGCTCTCCTCATATCCAGAATTCTTGAATACAAAGGCGTCAATGTTGAAGGAGAACAACGGGCCTGGACACTAAATTCAAACAGAATGCTAGACAGTGCGCTCATTCAGCTACAAATGATGAACGTAAATGGCGTTTATGTTCATAAAGATGATGCTCCTCACATGGCCAACATGACTCAAGATTCTGATGATGAGGGCATGCCTGCTGCTGACATGCCTGTTGCAAATATTCATATTGCTGGAACGTCATCTGCTCATCCTACATCCCGCCCTTCTATGGAAGATATGTTGTTCGACATGAATCAAAGAATGCAGGAATTTTTCTCTATTTCTCAAGAACGACATCAAGAAATTATTTGACGTATTTCAGATGTAGATGATAAAGTATGTAATTTAGAGGACAGATTTGACGCTCAGTTTAATAGTGATGAAAATGAAGAGTTTTAATCTCTTCAACATATTTCTTGTTTGTACTTCATTTGCTTTATGGAATAAAAACTTTATTTTAGCTTTGATTGAGGGGGAGTTATTTTTTATCTTATGCACTTATTGAGGGGAAACTTTCATTTTTAATCATAATCAAAATAGGGGGAGAAATTATTTAAAGCCTCTTATGTTTAATAATTTTAATGTTGTCTGGTATGCTTAATGTTTTTTGTTAGCTGTGATAGATAAAACAAGTTATTATAAAGGGCTTTAAAGGAAATTTTGATCATCATCAAAAAGGGGGAGATTGTTAACCATACAAGGATATGAAGCTTGCAGATTTTGATGATGATTCAAGAACAAAGGACTTAGAGATTTGAAGACTTGTAATCTTATGTAATAACTCTGTTTTTATGTTTTTGAGTCTGTAATATTAGAGTCCAAGATAGCCAGCACATAGACCATCCTTTAAAATCTCTAAAAACTCATTTTTATCAAAAATACACTGTGATAATCGATTATCACTCAGGATAATCGATTATTACAGAAAGAAAATTGTTTTCAGGAATAGCTCACTGTGATAATCGATTATCACTTAGGATAATTGATTATCACAGGCAAATAATCGATTATTTGACCAGATAATTGATTATCCTGATCCAGTTTTGTTCCTCTGCGAAAATGGCTCTAGAATAATTGATTATCACTCAAGATAATCGATTATTTACGTCTGTTATGAGTTTTGAAATTCAAATTTGGACCAATTTACGAAAACCCTATTCCCAATTCTTCTATTTTTGAAAATCACCATTTCCCAGAGCCTATTCTCTCTACTTAAGGTTCTCTAAGGCTCTCTGCAAATTAACAAACCTTTTTCATACAAAAGTTAAGAGTTGTGACTACGAGAACTTTCTGTAGGGAAGAAAAAAGGGCTTTTGAAAACCTAGTGTGGGCTAGAAGCGATAAGAATCACTAAGTGGGTTTCTTGGTGGATTGTGTGTTGTGCCGTGTCTAGGAAAAACTGTTCTTCATCCTTTGTGGATTCAAAGGAGGTGTTCATCTCTTGTGTGACTCAAGAGAGGTGTTTTCTATTCCTTATCTTTTCAATTTGTAATCTGTTTGTAAAATTATGATTATAGTGACAACGTTAATCCTCTTTTTGAGTGATTAGCAACTTGACGTAGGGCCTTTTGATTCGAACTAGTATAAATCAACTGTGTAATCTTCTTTCCCTTATCTATTTACTTTACAATGCATTTTAATCAGTGAAATTTGGGGAAAATTTTAAAACCCTAATTTTTGTTTAAGAAACCAATTCACCCCCTCTTGGTTTTTATCCAGTAAATACAAACATTTCGACTGCGCGATTCTAACATAAGCTGACCCTTTGGTCGATGAATGGGAAACCCCGGGGTGCTCCTTTGAAGCGGTAGTTGACCCAGTGGTTGATGAGTGCGAACCTTCATCGGGTTTGGTGCCTCGGGATGCTCCTTTGATGTGGTAGCTGACCCTTCGGTTGACGAGTACGGAGACTCTGTCTTCCGGATGCCCCTTTTGCTGTAGAGGCTGACCCTTCGGACGGTGAGTGTATATAGACTTTTGTCTTCAGGATGCTCCCATATTGCAGAAGCTGACCCTTCAGATGGTAAAGGTAGATTGTGTCTTCAGGATACTCTTTTGTTGCGGAGCTGATCCTTCGATTGATGGATATGAAGATATTGTCTTCAGGATGCTCCTTTGCTACAGAGCTGATCCTTCGAACGATGAATGTAGTTTGATGGGTATGAACCCCCCATTAGGTTTGAGTCATTCTCAGGATGCCCCGTTAATGCGATAGCCGATCTTGTGTTTGTAAGACTTGTTCTCAGGATGCCCATTCAATACGGTAGTCGATCCTTTGATTGTAAGACTTGTTCTCAGGATGCTCCTTTAATGAGGTAGCCGATCCTTTGATGGTAAGATTTGTTCTCAGGACGCTCCTTCAAGGAGGTAGCCGATCCTTTGATGGTAAGATTTGTTCTTAGGATGCTCCTTCAAGGAGGTAGCCGATCCTTTGATTGTTCTCAGGATGCTTCTTCAATGAGATAGCCGATCCTTTGATTGTTCTCAGGATGCTTCTTCAATGAGATAACCGATCCTTTGATTGTAAGATTTGGTTTTGAGTCCCCTTTTGTAAGACTTGATGAGTACACACCCCCATCTGGTTTGCAGTCCACTTTGTAGGACTGGATGAGTACGCACCCCCATTTGGTTTGACGTCCACTTTCCTTAGACTAAATTGTGTGGGTAGTGGCTTACTGATCTTATTCATGCGCGAACTCCATGGGGAGTAGTTTTGCTTGAAAATTGTTTTTGAATTTTCTGAGTATTCATCCGGTGTGCCAGGAATTATTTGATTTTGAGATTTTTTGATAGCCATCCAGCTTGTTGGTCACTGGGGATTCTTGGATTTTGGCTTTTTTTTTCGTAGCCATCCAACTTGTTGGTCGCTGGAGATTCTTTATTTTTGGGCTTTTCCAATAACCATCAATCTTTGTTGGTCATTGGGGATTCTTTGTTTTTAGGCTTTTTCCAATAGTCGTCCAGCTTGTTCGATTGTTGGGGATTCTTGATAAGTGCCCCTTAGGTAGGTAGAAATCCATTGGGGATTTGTTAATTTGGAAAATGCCTCTGAGTAGGTAGATGCTTCAGAAGAGAAAGCTTTGTTTGCACTGTTTTGCCTCTTGAAATAGGCTGATATTCCATTTAGGGATGTTGGCTCTTACTTACCAAGTCTTTCCTATGCGCAGGCAAACGACTCTTCTGAGGATATGAGTTTTGAAGATTGCCTTTGCAGTAGGCTCACTGGGGAATATAATTTCCTTTTTGGTGATCCACCGGGGGATTAACTTGTTTCCCTGGGGATCTGATTTTTTGAATGCTCTTTGGGAGGTGGAGTCTTGGTTCCTTGATTGATGTTGATGTGAGCTGGTTTTGTGAAACTCTTATTCTGCTGGGGGAATGGAATTTCCAATTCCTTGATTTTGTTGCTTTATTCTTCTTTTGTTGGGATCCACTTGGGGATTTATTGGCCTTCCCTTGCCCTGACCTATCTTCTTTTTGGGCATCCGCTGGGGATGAAGGGGTTTTTTTATTTTTTTTTCTTTTTAAACCCTTGGGAGTGCAGAGGTTTGACTCCATGATTGGTCGACTACGGGCTTTTGTGAAGTCTTTATTCTCCATCGGGGAGTGTGGTAGAAATTTGAATGAGTATGCTTGATGACTGTAGACCCCAAATCTTGTCCGGCCTCCAAATAAAGTCAGAAAGCTTCCTATTTGAAGACGGCCGAAGCCTAACAAGCCACTAGGAGAGACTATTAGGCCCCCGTACTAGGATAGGAAGGTTTTTTGGCCCGAAAAATAAAGTTTCTCGCCCTGAATGGACGAGACCGCCATCTGGGAGGACCAGACCGCCGTCTCGTCTCAACGCCAGGACGAGACTGCCATCTCGATTGTCCAGATGGCGGTCTCGTCACCTACAAAGTTGAGACGGCGGTCTGGGTTTCCCAGACGGCGGTCTCGATTCCTGCAAAAGTCGAGACGGCGGTCTGGGTTTTCCAGACGGCGGTCTCGATTCCTGTCCAGTCGAGACGGCGGTCTGGATTATCCAGACGGCGGTCTCGACCCTCTGCCACGAACGAGACGGCGGTCTCGACCCTGTCAGAGGAGACGGCGGTCTCGACCTGTCAGGCGCGAAAAACTATAAATAGGGGTCCTCCCCCCCTCATTTCCACACAGAATCAACATAGCTCTCCCTTCTCTCTAGACTTTCTCTCTCTAAGAATCCCTCCGAGGCATTTCCGGAGTTTCTGAGTGTCTCTAGGCATAAACTGAGTGTTCTAAATCTTCTTTAGAATCCCTCCGAGGCATTTCCGGAGTTTCTGAGAGTTGTAGAGTGAAGGGTTGCCAAAACTCACCCTCTCTTTTTAAATATAAAGCTTGCTTTGGAGGTGCACATTCTCCCTCTCTATTTTTATTACTGCCATTTAAATTACGCAATAGAAGCTAGGGTCATGTAGTCATAAACTTAAATTCCGCATAATAAAAGGGTAAAAGCGCATTTTTCTAGTTTAATTATTTATTCAAGGTAGCCGGCCTATCATAGGGAACCCGAAAGGGGCGTCGTAACGGAACTAACACTTCCTTTACACGTAACTAACTCCCTTACCCAACTCTGGTTCTAATGACCAAAGTTGGTTTTCGAAAACCAACGCCTTTTTAAAACCCCTTTTCCGATGTTTATGGTAAAAATATCGGTGGCGACTCCATAGAACCCAAATTAAATAAGTCCCTGGGTTAGCCCGGTTATCGGACAACCCAGGGATACTTTCGAAAACCTCGCCCCTAGGTTAGCCCGGTTATCGGACAACCTAAAGGCGTTGTAACCACCAATAAAAAACGCGAAAATCAAAGAGGGTCAAAAAAACCATCGCGTCGCTCCGACCGACCTTCTCTCTTTTGAGACGACGGCGACAGATGGCGACTCCACTGGGGAAGCCTAGAGAGTTTATCTCATTTAGTGATAGGCCGACTTAAAAATAATTAAACCAAGAAAATAGCGCTTTTACCCTACCTTGTATTATAACATGCTTTATTGTTTGGCTTTCAAATAACTGTTGCTTGTTTATACTTACGCAATTGATTGAAATATAAATTGCACACAAAACCCTTGCACACTACAGTTCCCTCTATACCCGGGGGCAAGTGAGAAAACCATAGGGAGTGGGTGGCAGGTACGGTTCGTTGCAGTTAGGGCCTTGTGCCCACCAGTGTGATTGGAAACCACCACTCAAGGTGATAACCTTCCTCTTTTGGCAACAAGACCGACTCTGGCCTTAGTGCTGAGCATGGTTGGACGGCTGGAGAGTGGGGACCCTATAATGGGGGCACCTTGGGGGCCTTAGCCTGGTGAGAACAGTTAGAACCTACCCTAACCAATGCACCTTTCTGCAGGAAAACCCTACCTCGTGATAAAAACGAAGTCTCGCCTGTTCGGGGATGATCGAATTGTGTGTACATATGTTTGTTGCATTTGTATGTTGCATAGCATAAACAAACAACAGAACAAAAATCGCAAAAATATTTTACAAATAAAACACCCTTATCTCGGACAGTCTGCCTTTTAGCTAGCCTGGTTTCAGGTTCTTTGTAAGCTAAGTAGCCACGCAGTTCCGACAGAAGAGATAAGGGACGATAAATGTTCTTTCGCATAAAGCCATATTTTATCTCGGACAGTCTGCCTTTTAGCTAGCCTGGTTTCAGGTTCTTTGTAAGCTAAGTAGCCACGCAGTTCCGACAGAAGAGATAAAAGGCTATAAAATAAACAAATAAAAATAATAAAATAATCCATTTTTCCAAAATTCACAAATAAGACCTGGTCCAAAAATATTGCATTCATAAAACATTCATATAGATAGTTTATTCTTTCGAAAAATACGCAAATACCATACATCATGTAGAAAAACATGATAAATAGTAAAATAAACACTCACATTCAATAAACATCATCTTCATCAAATCATACATTTTGGTTTTAGAAAATGGAGGGGACAAGTAGACAAGTGGGGAAGGTGGATATTCTCCGAAGCCATACTGAGAAGCTAGAACGGCTTAGTGCAACGATGCCACCGGAAGTCCGCGCTGATTTTGAAAAGTCTTATGGACGAATTCTAGACCTCCTAAAGATCAGTGTCGATCAAGTCTTCCTCAGGGTACTGATTCACTTTTGGAACTCCAGTCTGCAGTGCTTTGAATTTCCGCAGTTCGACATGGTGCCTACTCTAGAGGAGTATGAAACAATGTTAAAATGGCCCAAGTCAGCCGGGGTCCATATCCGCCATGAGGCGTATACTCCTGCAGCACTAGTCACTGCCCTTATCCACCTACCGTACCGACAAAGTACCCTGATAGGAAGAGGGAACACCCAGGGATGGAGAGTATCGATGTTAGAAGACCACCTGTCCTACCTGGCTGAAAGGGCAGAGTGGGTTGCCTTCAACAAAACCCCGACATTATTAATCTTCGGAACGATCCTGTTCCCCTTCCATCTCGACACGATCGATCAAGCCGTCATGGACGCTTTCTTCGCTTGGGACATGAACTCGAAGAGTCCCCTGCCTGCTATTCTTGCCGACACCTTGCTATCGGTGGATTTCTGCCATCAGAAGCAAGGGAGAACACTCCGCTGCTGCTCTTCATTACTTTATGTGTGGAGCATCACGCACCTTTACGCCTCCAGTCACATGGGGATATTCCCCGACCCCTTGAGAAGCTTCTCCAAAATCCCCCTCCAACGACGCCTGACTATAGAATGGAGGGATGAGTTAGACCAAAAGGACGCCAACAGCATATCTTGGGTCTGCCCTTGGTTCCGACCCGGCCCAGTTCTCGTCAGATGTGGGAACTACCCGAATGTACCCTTGATAGGACTCAGGGGTTGCATAGCCTACTCACCTAGAGTAGCTATGAGGCAACTCATGAGGACTCAAACTACTATCTCCCGAGGGGAACTCGGAGGGCTGTGCTTCTTTGGAGACCCGTGCACAATCACCAACTCACTGACCGTGAGGAAAGCATGGGAGAAGCCAGTCTACATGGGAGACAGAGAGCTAGGGAAAGCTCAGGTAACTGTCACCAGTGACTATGAGGCATGGAGGAGAAGAAGAGAGATGACTCGACCATGCACCACACCCGCGCCAATCGCCAACAACGAAGAGCTGCAGGCACAAGTCAATGCCTTGACCCAGAGGGTAGAAATAATGGGAGCCCAGATACGGGCCCTTGAGGAAAAAGAATAAGCCTTTATCCTCACGATTGACGGTCTACAAAGGCAAAGCAAGAAAAAGGATTACGAAATAGAGCGCCTCAAGGACCAATGTGCTGATGCTAACGAACAAGCTATCCGAGCATCCAAAACTGCCAGAACCAGCTCGGATAGCCAACTACAGGAGATAACCGCCAGATCAGCACACCTTGAGGCGGAATCAGCTCAGCAGGCTCAAACGATCAAGGAGTTGTCAGAAGGACTCCTCCAGGCTCAGATAGACCTCCGCCAAGAGCGAGAGAACAATAGAAAACTGAGCAGAGGTCTCTATGAGCTACGCCTTAAGGAGAAAAGCGGGCTAGCTCAGTACGACCAAGTACTTCAAGAGAAGGACCAAGCTGTTGCAAAGCTTGAGGAGCTACAAGCCTTGGTCGTACATCAAGAGGCAAAGATCAAAGAGGCTCAACAATACAGCGAAGAAATGAGCCAAGCGATCCACAAGCAAAGCGAAGCGCTCGCTCACCATGTCCGGGAAGCTGAGAGAGAATTACAAAGAAAACAAGACCCGCCTGTGGGTTTCTTTAGGCTTTTCCGTTTTTGCCAAAAGACGCTTCGTAGTATGGAATAGGAGAATGTACACCTTCCAATGAATTAATGAAATCTTTTTCTTTATTCAATAATTGTCTACTTGCATACATGAGCATGCATTTGCATATTTAATTTCCCCTCCTTCACGCTTAATAAATAAGATAATAAAAAGGAAGGATTAACTAACACGTCTTCCAACTCAGAAGAATGGAGAGAAAGCCACTCCTAATAAAGCTCACCCCAACGGTCGAATCACCGCAATAGGGAAATAGACCTAGGTCGTTGGTCCTCAAGAATAAAGAAGAGGGGACAAGGACGCCAGTGCGACTATTTATGCCACGTCCTTTCCCCTACGAGTCAAACAAAGCTGTACCGTGGAGATATGGGGAATCTTCACCAATAAAAGAAGAAATAACAAACATAGCCGGTATTGGGGGCACAACTAGAAGTGGACGAATCTACTCCCCCAAGGACACACAGGAAAATGTCCTTCAAAATAAAGGAAAAAATAAAAAGACCGAAGAAGAAAAAGAAAATAAAGAATCCAAGGAGGAGACAGAGGAATTGCTCCAGTTTATAAGACAAAGCGAGTATTCCATTATAGACCAGCTCAATCGCACACCTGCAAAGATCACGTTGCTATCTTTAATAATGAGCTCGGAACTGCACCGGAACGCCCTGCTGAAGGTCTTGAGCGAGGCGCATGTACCTCATACAATATCCCAAGAAAAGGTCGAGAGGATCGTCGGTCACATTACGGCAAGCGATCACCTCGCCTTCACAGAGGAAGAACTCCCCCTAGAGGGGTCAAACCACAACAAGCCCTTGCATATCTCAGTCAAATGCAAGGAATACCTCATTGCTAAAGTTCTTGTGGATAACGGGTCGTCCCTGAACGTGATGCCCAAGTGCACACTGGATAAGTTGACTATCCAAGGAACCCGTCTGTGCCCAAGCAGCACCATCGTTCGAGCCTTCGACGGATCAAAACGAGAAGTAGTGGGAGAGATCAATTTGCCAATCCAAGTGGGACCCACTATCTTCAACATCGATTTCCATATCATGGATATTACTCCAGCATACAACTGTCTCCTCGGCAGGCCTTGGATTCACGACGCTAAGGCAGTACCTTCGACGCTCCACCAGAAAGTTAAATTCATAGTGGGTGACAAACTGGTCACGGTCCAAGCAGAAGACGATATCCTGATCAGTGGACCGTCCACCCAACCTTATGTGGATGCGGCTGAAGAGGCCCTTGAAACATCTTTTCAAGCGCTCGAAATTGCCAGCATAGAGCAACTTCCCAGAAACACAAAGGTAGCCCGCATGATGTTGAAGCACGACTACCATCCTGGCCAAGGATTGGGGGCAGATTCCCAAGGAATGAGGGAACCCCCAGAATTCAAAGACAATCCTCACAAGTATGGCCTAGGATATAACCCTTTCAAGGGCCAAGCGGGAAAAGCAAAAGGGAAGTCCCCCCTCCGCACACTCAAGCAGATTTTCCGAAGTGGAGGGGTGCAAGCGTCAAGAGCCACTCTAGTCATTAGGAAATCTTTTTCTTTGTTTAAGGGATATGAACCCCATGATTGTTAGAGATTATCCCCCGGGGCGAGCCCGACCCTCGGGCATTTTAGGGCACATATTCCCTTATTAATTAATAAAGAATGATTCTTTCTATCTGCTTCTCTTCTTTCTACTTCTGACTGGACCACATAAATAACCCTGTCTAAGTAAACATAAAAAGAAAAGAAGAATAAGAAGCGCTTCCAAATAATCAAACCTTCATCATTGCTATCATCATCGAGTTAGCTGATTAGAAGCACATAAAAATAAGACTTCACTTAAGCCATGAAGGAAGTCACGCTTCGCCAATACTGTGAAAAAAAATAATAATAAAAATAAATCCACAAAAAGAGAGAAAAAGCCCAGAGAAGCCAAAGGCCAAAGAAAAGGGCAAATTACCCGGTAGGAAACCCACTAAGGGGGCTACACAAAAGATAGGGTCAACCCGGTAGGATACCCGAACAACAATAAAGGGTAACCTAGGCAAAAGTTAGGGTTACAAATAAAGGTCCGCTAGGATTCCTCCAAAATTTTACAAGAGAGAGAACCTAGACAAAAGATAGGGCCAACACACAGTATCCTAGTTCGAAAACCCAAAGGGCGATCTAGGGAAATCAGCTAGCTATTTAAAAAGCAATGGTAATAAAACCAGAGAGCGCAAATGCAAAAAGAAGAAAGAGGAAAATGTTTGCTTAGACAAAGCTTAAACACCCAGGCTTAACCCTAGCCAGCCATTCTTACAAATCCCCTTATCAATAAAAATCAACCTTCTAAAACACAAACCATTGATTTTTACCCCCTTTTGCTTCTTTTCTCTTGACCCTCACGACAATATTCTAATAATTAATTTGGGAATATGGAGGCGTATAGTCAACAAGAGGATTGAAATCCCTAAAGCAAGGAAAAAGGGATACTGCATGACAAAGAGTGCTCTACAAAAAAAAAGGGGGAAAGAGAAAGAAATAAACTATTCTTCGGTCACAAGAAGTCCGGTATGGTACAACATGTACAAAAGCACAGATAAGGAGGCACTCGGCGCTACAAGACACGTCGGTTAAATCCTTCTGAAATATTAACCAAAATAGGCATTATAGGACATCAAACATGAAAACATTTGCATGCATAAAATGTTTTTGAACCAGGTCCTATTTCTTATGCAAAAAAAAAAAAAAAAAACCCGAAAATTCGAGACCGCCGTCTGGATATTCCAGACCGCCGTCTCGGTTCCCTTGCAAATCGAGATCGTCGTCTCGAGAAACCAGACCGCCGTCTCGACTTAGGCAAAGTCGAGACCGCCGTCTGGGTTATCGAGACCGCCGTCTCGATTTGTTGGCAAAACGAGACTGTCGTCTCGACTTCCCAGACGGCGGTCTCGACCTGAAAAAAAATCCTATATAAAGGGGGCGCGCTTGGGGGGTTTGCTCACAACTCTCCAAGCCTCCAAAGCCTCCAACACTCATATTTTGTTCTCCCAAGCCTTCCCCACTCAAGATGTTCAGCAGAAGTGGCTCCAGGAAGCGAAGGAACACACCACCACCCCCCCCAGACCCTTCTCAACTTCAACCACAACACCAGGCCCGCCTAGACAACCTCAGAAATTACCAGTGGCACTCCCTGCTGACACTGGACTTCAGCATCTTGGCCGAGTTCGGATGGGAAGAAGACGTCTGAGCCCACATCGATAGCATCGGGTGGGGTTTTCTGCTACAGCCTCCACCCGTTCATGTGTACCCACAAGCGGTACTCGAGTTTCTGGCTTCGGTCTCTCTCATTGAGATCCCCTCTATGGCCTCAGGCATGCAGCCCACCAAAATGGTCAACTACTTTATGGGTGGGCAATACCACACTACCACTTTGGAGGAATTCAATGTGTCCATTGGATTCATCCGACCCGAGGCGGCGTTAACTCGGGAGTACCGTGAGGCCATTTGCTCTAGGCCCACCAACCTTACCGCTGCTGAGATGTGGCATGAGCTCATAGGAGCCACCACATTGCCCTCATTGATGAGGGGGTCTGCACTCCCCCCACCACTCCGCATCTGCCACAAGCTGCTGGCAGGCACCATCCATACCAGAAAAGAGAGTTAGGGGAAGATATCCCTCCCTGACCTCTTTGTCCTCTATTGCATGCACCAGAGACGGCGCTGCAATCCCGGGTACTTCCTCCTGAGGGCCCTGAAGGACTTTGGGAGCAGATCCACAAGGGCCATCCTTGTGGCTCCCCTCATCACCCCTCTAGCAGAGAGAATGGGGTGCCCCGACCGGGAAGAGCTGGCCCGCAATCTGCGACCCGAGCCCATCAACGGGCCAATGCTGGTCAGCATGGGGATGCTGATACGTCGGGGAAGTCAGTTTGCCCTGCATCCCACCCTGGACTTTGAGCTGGACCTCCGGGGAATAGTGGCGATGCAGGATACGCCCACATCTCCCAGCTCCCAGCAGCAGCAGCAACAACAGCAACAGCCACCGCCATACACAGATGATTTTGCGGGCATGCACCAACACATGAACGATCTGAGCCAGCAGCTCGGCCAAATGGCGATATGGCAAGAACAGTAGACCCAGTGGCGGCAGGTCCAAGACGTTCGCCAACAGGCCTTTCAAGAGGGCCAAGATGAGATCCGCCAAGAGCAACAGAGGATGCGGCAGGAGTGGACGACGTTCCAGGAAGATTACAACGATGAAATCCAGGAACAAATTGACTTCCGCTACCACATGTATAAACATTTTCCCCACCGCACCCCTTCTGATGATGATGACTCTTAGGGACTGTTCTGGTTAAAATAAAAGCTGCTGTAATAAAATTTCCATGAATAAAATTTTATTCCATGCATTATTTGCCTTCTTTTACAAAAAAGTCAGCGTAACAAAAAAAACTTAAAAGAAAAAGGCACACGCTCAATAAAAGCCAGAATCCAAAATCGCGAGAAAAAAGGAGTAGAACCGCGAGAAAAAAGGCAGGATCAAAACAACTACCTTAACCAAACAAAGTTTTGACTATCAAGCAAAAGTCGAACAAAAAGAAAGAACACGACTAGCCAGCAAGAGTCGGATGATTACCACAAAAATCAAAAACAAAGAATCCCCAGCAACCAACAAAGCTGGATGGACAACCAACAAAATCCCCGGCGCAGCCCGGACGACCATCAGGTCCAAGAATATCTACCAACATAGAAATCACTCCCCAGTAAACAGCGCATGAGCCACCTGAGCTATAAGACGCCACCACCACCAGTCCTACGCGGTAGACTGTACCAGCCAGATAAGGGGTTCATACCTATCAAACCTACGCATACGGTGCGCCTGATCGGCGCATGGGCCACCCAAACAGTAAGCCGCCACTACCACCCTGATGGGGGGATCATACCCATCCGGTCCCACACAACGGACCGTACCAGCCTGATGGGGGGATCATACCCATTCGGTCCCACACAACGGACCGTACTAGCCTGATGGGGGGTTCATACCCATCCAGTCCCACACAACGGACTGTAACCACCAGCCTGATGGGGGGTTTATACCCATCAACCGAAGGATCGGCTACGTCAGGAGTAGTATCCGGAGGTTCTACCACGTGTCAACCAAAGGGATCGGCTACGTCAGGAGTAGTATTCCAGAGGTTCACAAACACAACATCTCCCCAGAGGATCACCTGTCACAAGACGGGACGTCCGAAGGGTAGCCGGGCAAGAGGGTCAACTCCTTTACCTTCCTGTCTACCTGTCTAGCATGACAAGCCAACAGTCGACTAGTCGGGTAAAGGGGGGGCAACTGTAGACCCCAAATGTTGCCCGACCTCCAAATAAAGTCAGAAAGCTTCCTATTTGAAGACGACCGAAGCCTAACAAGCCACTAGGAGAGACTATTAGGCCCCCGTACTAGGATAGGAAGGTTTTTTGGCCCGAAAAATAAAGTTTCTCGCCCTGAAGGGACGAGACCGCCGTTTGGGAGGACCAGACCGCCGTCTCGTCTCAACGCCAGGACGAGACCGCCATCTCGATTGTCCAGACGGCGGTCTCGTCACTTGCAAAGTCGAGACGGCGGTCTGGGTTTCCCAGACGGTGGTCTCGATTCCTGCAAAAGTCGAGACGGCGGTCTGGGTTTTCCAGACGGCGGTCTCGATTCCTGCCCAGTCGAGACGGCGGTCTGGATTATCCAGACGGCGGTCTCGACCCTCTGCCACGAACGAGACGGCGGTCTGGACTTTCCAGACGGCGGTCTCGACCCTGTCAGAGGAGACGGCGGTCTTGACCTGTCAGGCGCGAAAAACTATAAATAGGGGTCCTCTCCCCCTCATTTCCACACAGAATCAACATAGCTCTCCCTTCTCTCTAGACTTTCTCTCTCTAAGAATCCCTCCGAGGCATTTCCGGAGTTTCTGAGTGTCTCTAGGCATAAACTGAGCGTTCTAAATCTTCTTTAGAATCCCTCCGAGGCATTTTCGGAGTTTCTGAGAGTTGTAGAGTGAAGGGTTGCCAAAACGCACCCTCTCTTTTTAAATATAAAGCTTGCTTTGGAGGTGCACATTCTCCCTCTCTATTTTTATTACTGCCATTTAAATTACGCAATAGAAGCTAGGGTCATGTAGTCATAAACTTAAATTCCGCATAATAAAAGGGTAAAAGCGCATTTTTCCAGTTTAATTATTTATTCAAGGTAGCCGGCCTATCATAGGGAACCCGAAAGGGGCGTCGTAAAGGAACTAACACTTCCTTTACACATAACTAACTCCCTTACCCAACTCTGGTTCTAATGACCAAAGTTGGTTTTCGAAAACCAACGCCTTTTTAAAACCCCTTTTCCGATGTTTATGGTAAAAATATCGGTGGTGACTCCATAGAACCCAAATTAAATAAGTCCCTGGGTTAGCCCGGTTATCGGACAACCCAGGGATACTTTCGAAAACCTCGCCCCTAGGTTAGCCCGGTTATCGGACAACCTAAAGGCGTTGTAACCACCAATAAAAAAGCGAAAATCAAAGAGGGTCGAAAAAACCATCGCGTCGCTCCGACCGACCTTCTCTCTTTTGAGATGGCGGCGACAATGACTCATGTGGTGGCAATGCTGAGCCTTAGGGTAATATTTTTGTTTTTGCCTCTAGAGTGGGAAAATATCCACTTGGGGATGACTGAACCTTTCCATCGGCTTTTCTGTTGATTTGTGCCCTCTCTTTATTAGGTAGAAGGATGATGGTTAGAGCTTTGGGTTCCGGAAACTCTTATTTTCTCTGAGTCGTTTAGTGTTAACAACTTGCTCCGTTTTCTTGAGGGGGAGCTTTATTCGGAGACTTAGTCTGGGTGCTTCCTATTTTCAATCACAAACATGGGGTTAGTCTCTTTATATGCATGGATGCTTTTCGTTTTTTTTTTATTCACCTGAAGTAATTTTTATTTTTGATTTTGACCGAGTCATTTTGTGCGACTACTGGTGTGTGAATGCCCTAAGTGCAATCTATTCGTTTAATGGTTATCCTGCCATACACTCTCGCCTTAGGTTTTTGAGCCAACCACTACGCACTTTCATCCAGGATTTAAAACATTGGATTGTAGGTAGTGATTGTTCGTAGAGCTGCATCCAATGTCTATCATCTTTCTTCTCTGCATCAATATTAAATACTGAATGTTAGTACACTGGGCATCCATTTCTTTAGGAGTTTTGATAGTTTTGAAGCTTCTCATTTAGAATTGGGAGTCCGCAAAAGGTTTTACTGTTGGTTTGCACCATCATTTGACATTGGGACCATATTTTCTTAGATTTATGTACTTTATGGGGAACATTGAAGTCAATAATGATGCTTCTTAGAAGTGATAGAGTCCTAGTTGATGCGTGAAGGAGTCATTTCAATTTCTTTATTTGAGGTTAGAATTGAAACTTGTGAACATGTGTTTTCATTTAAGTAGGAGTAAGATGTAAGAGCTTGTGCTATGTAAGCTTAGCAAAATCAAAGTTAGCCATGTTTTGAAGCTAAAATAGGGATTCTATCACCAATTTCATAGTCAACTGTCTTGCAGATCCATCTTATTAGGTGATGGGGATGCAACACATTCAATATTCTAGCTGAGTGGATGAACAAAACAATGTTCAACCATATCTTGTGTTTGCGAGATGCCTATGAAAGGAAAATTGGATCGGATACTTTTTGGTCTAGAAATGCTCTATAGTAGTGAATGTTTCTTAAAAGTAAAATGCTAATAAGAGAAAAAAAATGTGCAGTGGAGAGATAATGTTGAGGAGGGGATGGTGGGACATTCAAGAACTATAAGATTGGAAATAAATGTATTCAGGAGAAAGTTGGCATAGAAGCTATTCAGAAGAAGTTAGACACCCAGTTATAGTTTATTGTTTAAAAACCATGTAAGGTGAACTTGTTGCAATCTGCATTGCATATTATGTTTTTTGCATGTTAGAACAAAAAATTATTTCATCCTTTTGGTGACCTTTTGAAGTTTGTAGAAAATTATTTTCTTAGACAAGATATAGACGGTACTTTGTTATGATAAATAAATTGTATTTTACTTATTTAGATGCTAACCTTTTTTTTTTTTTTTTTTACATAACATGCTTGTTCCAGTCAGTTTCTGCCTTCGCTCCAGTAGCAAATCCTATAAATTGTCCTTGGGGACAGAAGGCATTCACAAATTATCTAGGTGACAATAAATCTGATTGGGAGGTAAATTTGATGAAACTGCATGTTGGCTTTAAACAAGTCTTTTATATTTCATTATAATAACAAGTTGAAAAATGCAGGAGTATGATGCCACTTGTTTGGTAACGAAGTTTCCCAATGTCTCTTCCACCATTTTGATTGATCAGGTAAAATACTGTGGTTTTTGTTTATTATTTTGAAAATAATTGTGATTGATTGATTTAAAGAGTAGCAACACTTTTATCTTCTACCCTGTACATTTTTGTTACATTGTACTTCATTTTTATGTTTCAAGAAATACAGTTTTAACAGGAATATGAATAAATCAATATGGTCTGTCGGATACTGTACTATTTGTCATTGGGCATGGTTTCAATTTATATAAGCATTTACTTCAATGATCTTATTGAGTTTTTAACTGGTTTTATTTTCTTCTTAATTGTTAATCCACTTTTCAGGGGGAAGATGACAAATTTTTGCCTGATCAACTGCTGCCTCACAAGTTTGAAGAAGCTTGCAAAAAAGCCAATGTCCCCCTACTGTTACGTTTCCAACCTGGTTATGACCACGGTTACTATTTTATAGCCACTTTCATTGATGATCACATCCGGCATCATGCTCAAGCTCTTAGGCTTAATTAAGTTGTGTGCACTTTGATGAGTAAGTATTTTCTGACTCAGCTGTTAATTTTCTCCTAGTACCTTGGGTTGTATTTGAGTTTGGAATGGAATTTGTTTCATATGACTTCAAAACTAATCCTTTCTCTTTGAAATATATATTATTTCTTCTACTGAAAAGTTTATTATACATTATAGTATATTTTGTTGCTAAAATAGTTTTATTGAATTTGTTGAAGAATAAATAACAAATAGTAATATTAAAAAAATACTGGGACTCAGAAAAATGAAGAGGGGCAGCAGCATCCTGCTCATCAGTTTAGAACCCTAATGTGCTTCCCTTGCAGCAAGGCACCAAGAGAATATGCATCAGGAGGGTGTTGCTATGACAGACAATTTAACCTTTAATAATAGCCATATTATAATAATTATTTAAAGTTATCAGGTTTTATTTAAAATTGTGTTTCGATAATTTCTTGAAAAAAAAAAAAAAGAAACAGATACTCTAGGAAAGCTGAAATTAAGTAATCAAGTTTTATAGTTAGGAGAGAAATTATAGTTAGGAGAGAAATTGAGAAATAATATCGCAAATATAATGATCAATTCTAATTTTATTGTAATGTATAAAAAATTTATGTTACTTTTTCAATAATTTTGTAAATTATTAATTAATGTAATTATTCAAAGATTAGCACAATCTAATATCGTTGAAGAGATTATACTTTATTTTAATGTAAAAGATAAGTATAGTAGATTAAATTATTATTTTTTAAATATAATCTTAATATATTTATTTTATCTTAATATTTCTTAATGTCTTAAAATACTACCAATAGAAAAGGGAAATTTCAAGTAAAACTAAAATTTAATAATTAAGTTTTGTAGTTGCGAGTTCAAATTATAATTTTATTGTAATATTTACAAAATTTAATTTCTAAATTATATAACTATTTAATATTAGTATATTTACTCTTTTAACATTATTATTTATATATAACGATAGAGATAGAGAAATTTATTTATTTTAAAAGTTATATAATTCTTTATTTTTATTATTATTATTTTTATCAATTTTATGTATAATTAATATAAAGGCGTTGAACACCTCCTTTAAAAAACGTGAGTCATAAAAAAATCATCACGTCGCTCCGATCACCTCTTTTGACGACAGCGACAGATGGCGACTTCACTGGGGAAACTAGATAGTTGATCCCATTTAGTGATGAACATGTTTAAATAAATAAAAATTTGAAATTATGTGTTTACCCTTTCTTGCCTTTATAACATGCTTTACTATTTGACTTTAATAACTGTTGTCTGTTTACTTTATGTAATTATTTGAAATAAACAACTGTACACAAACCCTTGCACACAATAGTTCCCTCTATACCCAGGGGCAAGTGGGATAACCTTAGGGAGTGGGTGGCAGGTACGATTTGTCGTAGTGATGACCATGAACCCACCGGTATGGTTAGAAACCACCACTCAAGGTGATAACCTTCCTCTTTTGGCTTAAAGACTGACAAGGTCCTAGTGCCATGCATTGTCTAAGGGCTGGAAGAGTGGGAATCTTGTAATGGGGCACCTTGTGGGCCTGGCCTTGGTGAGGATAATTAGAACCACCCTGAATACGCACTTTTCTGCAGGATACCCCTACCTCGTGATAAAAACGTCACCACACTGTTCGCGGATGAGTGAATTGTTTATGCATTTTTTTGTTGCATAGCATAATCATACAACAACAAAAAATAAAAAAAATCTCAAAAACATTTTCATAATAAACAATCTTATCTCAGACATTTTACTTTTTAACTAACCTGGTTTCAAGTTCATTGTAAGCTAAGTAGCCACGTGGACCGACAGAAGAGATAAGGGATTCTAAAACCATTATTTTATAATAAGTCACCTTTATCTTGGACAATCTTCATTTTAGCTAGCCTAGTTTCAGGTTCTTCGTAAGCTAAGTAGTCACGTTGACCTACAGAAGAGATAAAGCGGTAATAAAACAAATATAAAGCAAAATACAATAAAACTCATTCATTTAAAAATAAAAAGACGATTTTTGACAAAAGTCAAAACATTCATATCTCCATCTTTTCATGAATGGAAAAATCAAGAGAGAAAATAAATGCATAAAGGAAAGAATGCATACGCATCATCCTAATAAAATCTTTCATGCATTCATGCAAGGGGGCATTAGATATACCTAAGACAAAGGCGAAAGAGACCCTGAGCACATTTGTAACCATCCACAAGGAGGGGACAAGTGTACTAAGGTATATGGTGACCTTCGTTACACCTGTCAATCTATGATAGGGAAGAAATCATTATACCAAAATGGGCATGGTACCTCACAGAGCATAAGCTTTAGGGATGATACCAAAGACATTGTCGTAAGACATATCTATCCCACACCAATCATTCATTTTAAGTAATAAAATTCATTTTGGCATTCTAGAAAGTGGTTGGTCTTCCCATTGTCCGAACACGTGTGCAGAAAGCTAAAGCAATGGAGCAGCTGGAGTAGTAGAACCGTAAACTCACTGCTGAGGTTAACTCCCTAAGATAAAAAATGGCGCAAATGATGGAGTTGATGCGCCAGCAAAACCTCAATAAGGGTGAAACCCATGGCGACCACACCTCTTGCCATGGGGAAGAAGAAGAGGAGGAGTTATTTTACGAGCAGAAGGCCCCAGTACAATCCGAAGCAAGGGTAGTGCTCATCCAGCCCCCCAAAGTCTCCAAGCAACAAATATCAGCTCTAGAGGAGAGACTGAGGGCCATGGAGGGGCACAACTTTGATGTGAAAGAGGCGGTTGATATGTGCCTCGTTAAGAACATCTGCTTCCCTCCCAAGTTCAAGACCCCGAACTTCCCGAAGTACTCGGGAATGACTTGTCCTAAGAGCCATCTTACCATGTATTGTCATAAGATGATCGCATATGCTAATAACGAGAAACTTTTGATACACTGCTTTCAAGAGAGCTTAGTTGATTCAACTCTGAGCTGGTATATGCAATTAGAAGGAGGACAAGTCCAGACTTGGAGGCAGCCGACATATGCCTTCCTTCGTCGTTATAAGTATAACATTGATCTGACCCCGGACATGTCAGATATGCAAATGCTAACCAAGGGAGGCAACGAGGCTTTCAAGGCATATGCCCAGTGCTGGAGGGAACCAGGCGCTCAAGTAGAACCTTCACTTTCAGACAAGGAGACCGTATCCATGTTCATCAACTCATTGACTGGGCCTTATTATGACAAAATGATAGGGAATACGTCAACCCTCTTCGCGGATGTGGTCACCATAGGCGAGAGAATAGAGCAGAGGGACTGAAGAGTGGAAGGATAGTGCAACCTTGCTCCTCCAATGCATCATTCAAAAAGTCCCTGAGCAAGAAGAAGGAGGGAAACGCCAGCGCCATTAGCCTCACCACTCCTTCTTCCTCCGCAAAGCCAGTTAGGCAGTTCTTGAGGTAGGAAAGGAAGTTCACTCCCATACCAACCTCTTATGGGAGTTTACTACCTAAACTGATAGAGGCCAAGCTCCTGGCATACGTCCCTCCAAGAAAGGTAGACCCACCTTACCTTGAGTGGTACAAGCCCAATGAAAAATGCGCTTACCACTTAGGCACTCCCGGACATTCAGTGGAAAATTGTCTGGCCTTAAAACACAAGGTCTAGAGTCAATAGACGTCGGATGTGTCACCTTTGATGCTCTCGTCCCCAATATAGACGTCAAACCTTTGCCGCAGCTAGAGTGATGGGGTCGGATAGGGAGGACCAGTCGATAGGGTTCCTTTTCTTTTTATGCTTTCTTTATATCTGTTGCGGTCTCAGCCCGTGGTCGTGAGACAGTCGATTAAAATGACATTTTGTACATATTCTTTTAATATATGAGGCATTTTTTTCATCCACATTCGTTTTTATTCTTTTCCCTCTTCTACTTATTATTCTTTCAAAATAACCAAATAATAAAATCTATATTTAAACAGAACCTTTAAAAAACAATCATGTCTGTGATTGATGAATCTCTGTGGGATTCGGAGGCCGAAGGCGAATGGGTCGAATTCGACAGTGTGCAGGAGACCATTTCTCCGGACATGCAAAGATTGCTGGAAAGGGAAGCTCCCTCCATACATCCCTACCAAGAAGAAATAGAGGCCATCAATTTGGGACAAGGGGACGATAAAAAGGAAATAAATATCGGTATCCAAATCGACGGTAACATCAAGGAGGGATTAATAAATTTATTAAGAGAATACGTGGACGTCGCTTGGTCTTACCATGACATGCCCGGACTTGACGAGAACATAGTGGAGTATAAACTACCTTTGAAAGAGGGTTTCCAGCCAATAAAGCAGAAACTCAAAAGGATGAAACCCGACTGGTCCTTAAAGATTAAGGAAGAAGTACAGAAACAACTGGACGTCAATTTCTTGATTGTGTCTAAATACCCTGAATGGCTGGCAAACATCGTGCCAATCATGAAGAATGGAAAAATCAGAGTGTGTGTGGATTACAGAGATCTAAATCGAGCAAGTCCAAAAGATGATTTTTCCTTACCACATATAGACACATTGGTGGATCACACTGCCACGAATACACTCTATTCCTTCATGGACGAATACGCAGGGTATAATCGGTTGGTCGTCGAAGATAGAGAAAAAACTTCCTTCATTACTGTAGACCCCAAATCTTGTCCGACCTCAAAATAAAGAGCAGAAGACTTTCGTTCGAAGATGGCAAGGCCTAAAAGGTCCCTAGAATTGATCAGTAGGCCCCATATTAGAATAGGAAGGATTTTTGCATGCGAAAAATAAGAAATTCCACCTAAAGGGCCGAGACCGCCGTCTTACCGTTGGCTAAGGGCGAGACCGCCATCTCGCCACTCGCCACTTGCCGAAGGCGAGACTGCCGTCCTGTTTGGCGAGACGGCGGTCCCGACTTGACAGATGCGAATTCCTATAAAAGGGGGGGGGACTTTCTCACTCTTTTCACACCATTCTACCACTTTCCCTTCTGTAAAATCTTTGAATTACTCTCATAGGACCCCTCTGAAGCATTTCTAGAGTTTCTTAGAGTTCTTAGAAAGCGTTCTATAATGTTGCGAGGAAGAGTGATCATCATTGTAGAGCGTGGGGATTGCCAAAAAGCACCCCCTTTCAAAGAACTTACTATAAAAAGATTGCTTCGAAGGTTCCTATATACTCCCTTCTCTACTTACCGCTTTTTCAAATAGTATTGTTGTGCATTAATCATGTTGGGTCATCTAGTCAATAATTTAATTTCCGCAATGAATAAATAAAGGGTAAAAGCGCAATTTAGAGTTATTATTTTCTTATAGAAACGGTCCATCATAGGGAACCCGAAAGGGGCGTTGTAGGGAAGCTAATACCTTCCCTACACGTAACTAACTCCCTTACCTAACTCTGGTTGTAATGACCAAAGTTGGTTTTTCTTAAAAAAACCACTACCTTCTTTTTTCCTTTTCCAATGTTTCTGGTAAAAACATTGGTGGCGACTCCTCGAACCTTTTGAAAATCTCGCTTTTAGGTCTAGCCCGGTTATCAGACAACTTAAAAGCATTGTGCCACACTTTTTAAAACGCGAGTCGAACGAAACCATCACGTCGCTCTGACCGCCTCTTTTGACGTCGACGACAGATGGCGACTCCACTGGAGAAGGTAGAAAGTTGATCCCATTTAGTGATGGACTTTTTATAAGAAAGAAGACTTAATTGTTTGGCTTTAATAACTGTTATATGTTTATTTTATGCAATTGTTTGAAATACAAACTGTACACAAACTCTTGCACACAACAGTTCCTCCTATACTCGAGGGCAAGTGGGATATCCATAGGGAGTGGGTGGCATTGTACGATTTGCCATAGTGAGGGCCATGAGCCCACCGGTATGGTCGGAAACCACCACTCAAGGTGATAACCTTCCTCTTTTGGCCCAAAGACTGACAAGGCCCTAGTGCCATGCATGGTCTGAAGGCTGGGGCAGTGGGGAACCTATAATGGGGGCACCTTGGAGGTCTGACCTTGGTGAGGAAATTTAGAACTACCCTGAATATGCACTCTTCTGCAGGATACCCCTACCTTGTGATTAAAAAACGTCGTCCTACTATTCACGGATGAGTGAATTGTGTGTGCATTTATTTGTTGCATTTGATTGTTGCATAGCATAAACATACAACAGAAAAATAAAAGAAAAACCTCAAAAAATATTTTCACAATAAACACCCTTATCTCAGACAGTCTTCCTTTTAGCTAGCATGGTTTCAGGTTCTTTGTAAGCTAAGTAGCCATGCAGTCCGACAGAAGAGATAAGGGATGCTAAAACTATTCATTTGCAATAAACCATTTTTATCTTGGACAGTCTGCCTTTTAGCTAGCTTGGTTTCAGGTTCTTTGTAAGCTAAGTAGCCACTGTCGCCGCTGTCAAAAGAGGTGGTCGGAGCGACGTGATGGTTCTGACTTCCATTTTTACGTTTTAGAAGGGTGACGTTACAACGCCTTTAGGTTGTCCGATAACTGGGCTGGACCTAAGAGTGAGGTTTTTGAAAGGGAGCTTTTAGGTTGTCCGATAACTGAGCTGGACCTAAGAGCAAGGTTTTTCGAAGAGGGTTCTTATGGAGTCGCCACCGATGTTTTTACCGGAAACATCGGAAAAGGAAAAAAGAAGGCGTTGGTTTTTTTAAAAAACCAACCTTGGCCATTATAACCAGAGTTGGGTAAGGGAGTTAATTACGTGTGGGGAAGGTATTAGCACCCCCACAATGCCCCTTTTGGGTTCCCTATGATAGCCAGTTATTTCATAAATAAACTTTAAAATGACGTTTTTACCCTTTTATTTGCGGAATTAAGAAAATAATGACTACATGACCCTAGTAGCTAATGTACAGATAAATATAAATAAAAAGGCAGTAAAAGAGAGGGAGAAAGTAAAGAAACCTCTGAAGCAAACTTTCTTGATTAATTCTCTTAAAATAGGACGTTTTTTGGCAGTCCTTCGCTCTACAACGTCGGTCTTTCTCCCTTGTAACGCTATAAAAAGCTCTCTAAGAACACTCAGAAAACTACGAAAATGCTTCGGGGGGGGCTCTGTAGACCCCTAATTTTGGTCGGCCTCTCAATAAAGGCTAAGAAGGCTTCCTATTTGAAGATAAAGCTTCGGTGGACGTCTAACGACATCAATCGACTTCCGAATAAAGAAAGGAAAGCTTCCCGAAAGTCCCAGAACTCAAAATCTGGCCAGAACAGTCGAGATGGTCATCCCAGAAGTCGGGATGACCGTCCTAGCAAGCCCAGACGGCCGTCCCAAGTGCCAGACGACCGTCTTAACCTGTTTTGATGGTTGGGATGTTCGTCCCAAATCCCAGACGGCCGTCCCGGCTTCCCTAGACGCCCATCCCTGTTTTCCAGGCCCCAGACGACCGTCCCAAGCTGCCAGGCTGCGAAAACTATAAATAGGAGGCTCATTTGCCACTTTTTCACACTCCAGACACTTGTCTTCTCTCCCTACTTCGAATGAACTCTCCGATTGCCTTAAAAAGGTAACAATCGGTTAAGGAATTGTATTCCAGCATTCGATTCTTATTTAAAATTTAGTCGAGTTGATATTGTATTCGGGGAGGAGAGTCTTTGTAGAGCGAGGGATTGCCAAAACGCATCCTCACAGTTAAAGATTTGCAATACAAAGCTTGCTACGGAGGTTCTTTTCACTTCTCTTCTCCTTTATTGCTTTATTTATTGCTTTATGTATGCAATATAAAATAAAATCATGTAGATAGCCATTTTTAAATATTGTATAAATAAAATAGGGTAATAGCGTAATTTCTCGTAATCTTTACTTAATGAATGAATCCGTCATAGGGAACCCGAAAGGGGCGTTGTGGGGGTGCTAACACCTTCCCCACACGTAACTAACTCCCTTACCCAACTCTGGTTATAGTGGCCAAGTTTGGTTTTTCTTAAAATCAACGCCTTTTTATCCTTTTCCAATGTTTACAGTCAAAACATTGGTGGCGACTTCATAAGAACCCTTTTGCGAAAACCTTGCTTTTATTAGAGGATAGTTCAGTTATTGAGCACCTCGGAAGCAATGAACACTTTTTAAAATAAAAACGCGAGTCTAAACCATCTTTTCGCGACCACTCGCATAAACATTCGAGATGTCCCTAGACGTCGGAACGGACAACGACGACAGATGGCGACTCCACTGGGGATATGGAGAGTTGATCCCATTTAGTGACGGATAAATTCAAACTAAGTAAAGATTTGAAATTACGCCTTTACCCTCCTTCGTATGTTTTATTGTATGACTTTAATAACTGCTGTATGATTATTTTCTACAAATTGTCTGAAATATAAATTGCACACAAAAAACCTTGCACACTATAGTCCCTCTATACCCGAGGGCAAGAGTGAATACCTATAGGGAGTGGGTGGCAGATACGACCGGCTTGTTGGCACACGGGGCTACAACCATTGTCGGAAAACCACCAACTCAAGGTGATAACTCTCTTCTTTTGGTCCAAGGATGTCGACACGGAGTTCTGTGCATGACCCGAGGACAGAAAGATTGAGAGGTCCCTATAATGGGGGCACCTTGGGGACCTTTGGCCTTGGTGAGAACAGTTTAGAACCGCCTAAACCAAGCACGTTTCTGCAGGAAAACCCCACCTTGAAATTAGTGTGACTCTGCTCGTGGATGAATGAATTGTGTGTGCATTTGTTTGCTGCATTTGTATTGATGCATTAGCATAGGGTAATCATACAACAGATAAAAATAGTGAAAAACCCTAAAAATCATAAAAGTGATAAGTATAAACCAACTTTATCTCGGACAGTCTTCAGTTAAGCTAGTCTGATTTCAGGTTCTTTGTAAGCTAAGTAGCCACGTTGACCGATGTCGCCGCCGTCCCTTTCCGACGTCCGGGGGGGGACGTCTTAGAAACGTTTATGCGAGCGGTCGCGAAAAGATGGTTTAGACTCGCGTTTTTGTTTTAAAAGGTTTTCGAAAAGGGGTTCTTATGGAGTCGCCACCAATGTTTTGACCATAAACATTGGAAAAGGAAAAAATGTTGATTTTAAGAAAAACCGCACTTGGCCATTATAACCAGAGTTGGGTAAGGGAGTTAGTTACGTGTGGGGAAGGTGTTAGCACCCCACAACGCCCCTTTCGGGTTCCCTATGACAGATTAATTCATTTAAGTAAAGACTACGAGAAATTACGCGATTACCCTATGTTATTACATAATATTAAATGGCTATCTACATGATTTTATTTTATATTGCATGCATAAAATGATTAATAAAGCTAAATAAAACAATAAAAGAGACAAAATAGCTATCTACATGATTTTATTCTACATGGCATAAATAAAGCTAAATAAAACAATAAATAAAGCAATAAAAGAGAAGAGAATTGAAAAGAACCTCCGTAGCAAGCTTGATATTGAGAATCTCGAACCGTGAGGATGCGTTTTGGCAACCCCTCTCTCTACACAGACTCTCCTCACCAATACAGGATCGACTCTACTAAAAATTTTAAAGAAGAATCGAATGCCGGAATATAATTCCTTAACCGATTGTTACCTATTTAAGGCAATCGGAAAGATCATTCAAGAGAAAGAAAGAAATAGACAAGTGCTCTGAGTTTTAGAAAGTGTTTCGAGCTCTCGGGATGTCCGGGGTGTGAAAAAGTGACAAATGAGCCTCCTATTTATAGTTTTCGAAGCCGGCGCACTTCGGGACCACCGTCTGGACTGGGACGGCCGTCTGGACTGGGACGGCCGTCCCAAATGGCAAAATTACACAGGCTGGGACCCCCTGGGGACCCGGGACGGCCGTCCCACTTTTCTGGGGCTTGGGACGGCCGTCCCAACTTCGGGACGCGCGTCCCAACTGGCTGGAGCAAGTTGGGACGGCCGTCCCACCTTTGGGACGGCCGTCTCGACTGTTCTGGCCAGTTTCGCGCGTTTCGGGACTCCGGGAAGCTTTCCTTGCCTGTTTTGGACGTCAGTTGATGCCGATATGCGTCTGTTGAAGCTTTATCTTCATGTAGGAAGTCTCCTTGGCTCTTATTTGTAATGCTAGACGAGCTTTATCTTGTTACGGGTGATCTCTTTTATCTTTATTTGAGAGACCGGGCAAAATTAGGGGTCTACAGCTGCCCCCCCTTCTCCTGCCTAGCTAATTTATTGGCCTAATATGCCGATAAAATTAGCTGGTAGGAGAAGGAGTTAACCCTTTTTGCCCGGTTATCCTTCGGATGCTGCTTTGCTGACGTTGCTGATCCTCTGGATGATGAATAGTTTTGATAGGTACCAACCCCTATCTGGTTTGATGAGAATGAACCCTCGTCGGGTAAGCTCCTTTTTGTAAGGCTTGATGAGTATACACCCCCATCTGGTGTTTGATGAGTACGAACCCCCATCTAGTTTTTGAGTTTCACTATATAATGTTCTGGTGAGTACTTACCCTCACCTGGTAGGAGTCTGCATTTTGACTAACTCTGATGAGTACTTACCCCCATCTGGTATGAACCCCGTTCTGCAAGGTTTTTGATAAGTCTCGTTCTACAAGGCTTAGGTGAGTACGTACCCTCACCCGGTATGAAGTTTTTGGTAAGCCCCGTTTTGCAAGGCTTAGGTGAGTACGTACCCTCACCCGGTATGAAGTTTTTTGGTAAGCCCCGTTCTGCAAGGCTTAGGTGAGTACGTACCCCCACCCGGTATGAAGTTTTTGGTAAGCCCCGTTTTGCAAGGCTTAGGTGAGTACGTACCCTCACCCGGTATGAAGTTTTTTGGTAAGCCCCGTTCTGCAAGGCTTAGGTGAGTACGTACCCCCACCCGGTATGAAGTTTTTGGTAAGCCCCGTTCTGCAAGGCTTAGGTGAGTACGTACCCCCACCCGGTATGAAGTTTTTGGTAAGCCCCGTTCTGCAAGGCTTAGGTGAGTACGTACCCCCACCCGGTATGAAGTTTTTTGGTAAGCCCCGTTCTGCAAGGCTTAGGTGAGTACGTACCCCCACCCGGTATGAAGTTTTTTGGTAAGCCCCGTTCTGCAAGGCTTAGGTGAGTACGTACCCCCACCCGGTATGAAGTTTTTGGTAAGCCCCGTTCTGCAAGGCTTAGGTGAGTACGTACCCTCACCCGGTATGAAGTTTTTGGTAAGCCCCGTTTTGCAAGGCTTAGGTGAGTACGTACCCTCACCCGGTATGAAGTTTTTGGTAAGCCCCGTTCTGCAAGGCTTAGGTGAGTACGTACCCCCACCCGGTATGAAGTTTTTGGTAAGCCCCGTTCTGCAAGGCTTAGGTGAGTACGTACCCCCACCCGGTGTGAAGTTTTTGGTAAGCCCCGTTCTGCAAGGCTTAGGTGAGTACGTACCCCCACCCGGTATGAAGTTTTTGGTAAGCCCCGTTCTGCAAGGCTTAGGTGAGTATGTACCCCCACCCGGTATGAAGTTTTTGGTAAGCCCCGTTTTGCAAGGCTTAGGTGAGTATGTACCCCCACCCGGTATGAATTTTTTGGTAAGCCCCGTTTTGCAAGGCTTAGGTGAGTACGTACCCCCACCCGGTATGAAGTTTTTGGTAAGCCCCGTTCTGCAAGGCTTAGGTGAGTACGTACCCCCACCCGGTATGAAGTTTTTGGTAAGCCCCGTTCTGCAAGGCTTAGGTGAGTATGTACCCCCACCCGGTATAAGTTTTTTGTAAGCCTCGTTTTGCAAGGCTTAGGTGAGTACATACCCTCACCCGGTTCCTGGCGACTTATTGTCTCTGATCATGCGCCTATTCCGTGAGGAATGATTGATTTTCTTTCTTTTTGACTTTTCTATTTTAGTCATCCTGTTCTACCGAGGATTCTTCGTTGAGGAATTTATTGGGGACTTTGATTGTGCCTCTTGATTAGACAATTGCTTCAGCGATGGTGAAGACTTTTATGCTTTTGGGCTTGCATTACCTCTCGCATAGGTTAATTTCCCATTTCTTTGGGATATTAGCTCTTTGCTTATTTTGAGCAAACAGTGGTTCTGTTGTAAGCTCACCGGTGAAATTTTTTCTTTTGAGAATTTGATTGCTCTGACTGAGATCTCTTTTGAATTGCCCCCTTAGAGGGAAAATGGAGTTTTTGACTCCTTATTGCTTGAACTGGCTTTTGTCTATGCTTTTATTTCTGCTGGGGAATGGGTTTGTATGTGCGCCTTTTATGCACGTTAGATGGAAAGATATATATTTTCTCTTCTCTTTGTAATGATCCCTGGGGAATTTTATTGGCTTCCTGGGGATGGAAATTTCTCCTTTTCTGCTTTTGTAGATTTTTCTTGATGTGCTCTTCTTGGGGATTTTCTTTCGGCTTTTTCATGCAGTGGCCTTTGTTGGAGGATGAAAGGCTTTTCTTTTCTTTCTTTTTGTTGCCCCCTAGTGATTTGGGTGATTTGGTTCTGTGCTTTCTTCGATGGACTCTTGTGTAGTCCTTATTCTCTTTTGGGGAATGAAACGGAGACTCTTGCATGAGTGTGCTTGATGACTCATGTGGTGATGAAGCTGAGTCGTGAGGTAATCTTTTTGTCTTGCCTCTGGAGTAGGCAAGGGTCCGCTTGGGGATGATCAAGCCTTTCCGTTGGCTCTTTTCCATTTTTGATGTACCTTCTTTTATTGTTGTAGATGGTTGGAGCTAGTCTCTTTGAAGCTCCTTATTCTGCTGAAATGGTTTTTGGTTTTGTCTTTTGCGATCGCGGTTTTCATATGGAGACTGGATTCTGGCGCTTCCTGTTTTCAATCACAAGTGCGGAGACTAACCTCCTTATATGCATGTTTAATATTTTTGTTTGAAGAAAATTATTTTTCTTGATTTTGACAAAGTTATATTATGCAACTATTTTGTGTGTGAATGTCCTAAATGCAATCTATTGTTTATTTATTTTTAATGCATTTAGAAAGTAACTGGCCTTCTCCCGTTGGCTTCTTATGAATATGCCTATGGGCTCCTCTTTTTATGACCTTAATGATGGGCTCATCTTTTACTCATCTTTTGGTTTTAGCCCTATCTTTTGCCTAGACCGCCCTTTACGGGTTTTCGATCTAGCGGGCTGCCTCAATTTTTGCCTAGGATATCTTAGGGGGCTTTTGCCTTATTTTTTGCCTAGACCGTCTTTTTTTGGGGTTTGCGATCTAGCAGGCTACCCTAGTTTTTACCTAAGAATATCCTAGCAGGGCGTTTATTCTCTTATTATTTTTATACGCTTCCCTTTTTTAAATGCATGTTTGATCTTTGATTAAAAGTCTTTGCACATATCAATAAAGAGGCATTTCTATAATATTTGGTCAAGAGAAAGGAAATGGAAGGGAATTTTATTGATAAATGAGCAAAATTTTATTTCTTTTATAGAAGGATTACAAAAGGTATTTAGAAGAATGGGTAGTCAAGGTTGGCTATATCTGTTTAGGCTTATACGAGTCATGTCCATGATATCCGCCCCTGGTTCTCCTAATTACTTCAGTTGAGATGCCCGAGCTCGAGTGAAGATTATGCAGTCGCTTGCTTCGGAAGAATGTTACTTTAGCCGCCTTTTCGGTTTTCGACTAAAGTAACCATTGCTCTTAGTTAGATTTTTTTTTTTTTTTTTTTTTTTTTTTTTACCTCTACTTTTTGCCTAGGACGTATCCTAGCGAGGAATATGGACCCTATCTTTTGCCCAGGAACGTCCTTTGCGGATTTTCATTCTCGACGGGTCTTGAGCAATGTCTTCAAGCATAATACTTCTTCACCGCGTCTCGAATTGATTGGGTGTCGAAATTCCTCTCCATCCATATTGGTGAGGATAAGTGCCCCTCCTGAGAAAGCTCTTTTGACCACAAAGGGTCCTTCGTAATTTGCTCGCCCATTTTCCAATTTTATCCTTCGGGTTGGAAGCAATTTCTTTATAACTAGATCCCCTTCTTGATAAGTATGAGGGTGGACTTTTTTATCATAAGCCTTCTTGATCTTCTTTTGATAGGCTTGTCCATGACATATAGCATTCGACCGCTTTTCATCGATAAGGTTTAATTGATCGTATCGACTTTGAATCCATTCGGCTTCGTTAGTTTTGTTTCCATTATGATTCGCAAGGAAGGTATTTCGACTTCTATTGGTAACACGGCCTCCACACCATATACCAGGGAAAATGGAGTAGCCCCTGTTGAAGTCCGTACGGATGTTCGATAACCATGAAGAGCAAAAGGTAACATTTCATGCCAATCTCTATAGGTTTTAACCATCTTTTGAACAATCTTCTTGATATTTTTATTGGCTCGCTTCGACCGCGCCATTCATTTTGGGCCGATAAGGAGAAGAATTATGGTGTTGAATTTTGAAATCTTGACATAATTCTTCCATCATCTTATTATTCAAATTGGACCCGTTATCGGTAATGAGACGATGCGGGGTACCATATCGACATATGATATTCTTTTGAACGAAGGTGACCACTACCTTTTTAGTCACATGCGCGTAGGATGCAGCTTCTATCCATTTAGTGAAGTAGTCAATAGCCACCAGAATAAATCGATGACCATTGGATGCCTTAGGTTCAATGGGACCAATAACATCCATGCCCCACATGGCAAATGGCCATGGGATAGTCATAACATTGAGAGGTACCGGTGGAACATGCACGTTGTCCGCATGTACTTGACATTTGTGACATTTTCTCGGTATACCGATGACGAGTCCTTTTCCATTGTGGACCAAAAATATCCTGCCCCGAGGATTTTCCTAGCCATGATATGCCCTGGGGCGTGCGTCCCGAAGGCTCCTTCATGTATTTCCCTAATCGAGTTTCGAGATTCTTTGAGATTGACGCATCTTAGCAAAGTGGAGTCAAAATTCTTTTTATAAAGGGTTTCTCCTATCAACATAAACCCTACGGCCCTTTTCCGAATAATCCTTTTATCATTGTCACTCGATTCCCTCGGGTATTCACCCTTTGTTAAGTATCGCCTTATGTCATGATACCAAGGGGTTTCATCTTTTTCACTGTCTATCATCATACAAAAGGCTTGTTTATTGTACCTTTTGACTTGGATGATGGGCATCTCATGTTCTTGTTCTAATGTGAACATGGATGATAATGTTGCCAATGCATCTGCAATTTGGTTGTCTTCCCGAGGGACATACTCGAAGCCGATGTTTTCCATTTTTGAAGTCATGTTACAAATGTGTTCCAGATAAGGGATTAACTTGGAATTTTTAGTTTCCCATTCACCCTTGAGTTGATAAATAACAAGGGAAGAGTCACCGAATACTTTGAGTCTAGTTACCCCATGATCCAAAGCTGTTTGAATACCTAGAGCACAAGCTTCGTATTCTGCCATATTGTTTGTGCAATCAAAGTTTAATCTGGCTGTTACTGGTATATACTTCTTTTCGGGAGATATTAAAATAGCTCCGATCCCGTGTCCTAGTAAATTTGAAGCTCCATCGAAGAACATGATCCACTCATTATTCTCTAGTTCTTCATGTTGGATGTGCATTATGTGCTCATCTCGGAAAATCATCTTGTATGGATTGATATTCGTCTATTGGTCCATGTGCTAGATAATCTGCTAAAGGGCTTCCTTTGATAGCTTTTTGAGTGACATGAACGATATCAAATTCCGATAAGAGTACCTGCCATCCGGCTATCCTTCCGGTCAAAACGGGTTTTTCAAACAGATATTTGATTGGGTCCATTTTGGAAATCAACCAAGTTGTATGTCCGGCCATATATTGTCGAAGACGTTGAGTTGCCCACACCAATGCACAACATGTTTTTTCGAGTGGTGTATAACGAGTCTCATAGTTTAGAAATTTTTTACTGAGGTAATATATGGCTTGTTCTTTTTTACCCGTATCATCTTGTTGACCGAGCACACATCCCATGGATTCGTCGAGTACCGAAAGGTAAAGAATCGTGGGCTTTCCTTCCACAGGTGGTACCAGGATCGGGGATTGGTTAGGCACATTTTGATTTTTTCGAAAGCTTGTTGACATTCGTCGTTCCAAACTTTCGGTTGGTTTTTACGCAATAGCTTGAAGATAGGCATGCACTTGTCCGTTAATTGCGCGATGAACCGTGCGATGTAGTTTATTCGACCCAAGAATCCTCTCGATTTCTTTTTCTCGTCCTTGGTGGGGGCATTTCTATGATTGCCTTTGTTTTATCGGGGTCCACCTCAATTCCTCTTTTACTAACAATAAACCCAAGGAGTTTTCCTGATCGTACTCCGAATGTGCATTTAGCCGGGTTGAGCTTAATCTGGTATTTTCGAAGTCGATTGAATAACTTCTTTAAATATTGGAGGTGATCTATTTCATTTTTGGACTTGGTGATCATATCATCCACATATACTTCGATTTCTTTGTGAATCATATCATGAAATAGTGTGACCATAGCCCTTTGGTAAGTAGCCCCGCGTTCTTGAGTCCAAAAGGCATTACTCTATAGCGTAATGTACCCCATGGTGTAATGAAGGAAGTTTTTTCTCTATCTTCGACAGCCAATTTAATCTGGTTATACCCCGCATATCCATCCATGAAAGAATAGAGAGTATTTGTAGCAGTATGATCTACCAAAGATATCGATATGTGGTAAGGGAAAATCATCTTTCGGACTTGCACTGCTTAAATCCCCGTAATCTACGCATACTCGATTTTTCCATTTTTCTTTATGACTCGGCACAATGTTGGCCAACCATTCAGGGTATTTTGATACAATTAGAAAATTGGCATCCAATTGTTTTTCTACTTCTTCTTTAATTTTTAAGGACCATTCTGGTTTTACTCTTCCGAGTTTTTGCTTGACGGCCGAATTCCCTCTTTTATTGGTAACCGATGCTCTACTATGCTCTTGTCAATCCCAGGCATATCATGGTAGGACCAAGCAAACACATCCATATATTCTCTTAGTAATTGTATTAACCTTTCCTCGACGTCATTATTAATTTGGGTACCGATGTTTACTTCTTTCTTATCGTCTTCTGATCCCAAATTGATAGCCTCGGCTTTCTCCGATGGGGTCTGTATTGATTGAGCTTCTTTTTCTAACAGTCTTTGCATATCCGGGGAAATGGTCCCCTCCTCACCTGCTCGACTCAATCCATTCGTCTTCAGCTTTCGAGATCTTCCAAGGAGTTTTCAATCACGTACATGACTCGTATGGGTTATGCTTTGTTTTAGATTCTTTTATTAAATGTATGAGAGAGAAAAGAATGAAAGAGAATATGTGTATTAAAAAAATGCCTCATTGTATTGATAGAAGAAAATATTTACAAAGCCCAATTTAACCAAAAATCTCATAATCATGGACAAGGATCACGAGAAATACATCTGAAGCTTTTATTATTTCTTTATTTTTATTGCAAAAAAAAGTAAAAATGATGAGCCCTAATCTGCCGGTCTCCCTTATCCCGTCTTTTACTCAGGCTTTGATAAGGGCTGGTCGTCCACCTTTGGAGTAGATGCGTCAAAGGTGATCCATCCCGCATCTATTAAATCTTGGACCTTATGCTTTAAGGTTATGCAGTTATTCTGTAGAATGTCCTGGAGCGTCCGAATGATAGTTGCATTTTTCATTAAGCTTATACCATTCTGGATATGGTGGCTCCATCTTCTTGGGAGGGATGCGTACGAGGAGCTTGGCGTCTAGTAATTTTAACGAGCAAGCTTGCATAAGAAGTGGGTATTGGGGTGAACTTCCTTTCCGGTCTACGTGACTTAGTTTGCTCGAGAGGAGGAAGAAGGAATGGCCAAGTTGATTGCATTTACTGGCTCCTTCTTTCTTTTTCCCGAGGCTCTTTTAATGAATGGAGTAGAGGAGTTGGAGGAGTTCTCGCTGTGCAATCCTTCCGCTCTTCGGACCTTGCTCTACTCTTTCTCCTATAATGACTACATCTGCGAAGAGTGTTGATGTGTTCCCTATCATTTTGTCATAATAAGGACCCGTCAAAGAATTGATGAACGAGGATGTAGTCTCTTTGTCTGGATAAAGGAGGTTCCACTTGTGCCGCCAATTCCCTCCATCTTTGGGCATATGCTTTGAAGGATTCATCATCTTTCTTGCTTAATAGTTGTAAATCTGCTCTTTCAGGGGTCAGATCTATATTGTATTTATATCGACGAAGAAAGGCATCTCGCTGTGTGTCTCCAGTGTTTGGATTTGGCCCCCTTCTAGTTGCATATACCAGCTTTAAGGCCGATTCAGCTAAACTCTCCGAAAGCAATGGATCAGGAGTTTCTCATTATCAAGCATATGCAGCCATCTTACTGCAGTACATTGTAAGATGGTTTTTGGGACAAGTTAATCCTATGTATTTCGGGAAGTCCGGAGTTTTGAACTTGTTAGGGAATTGGATGTCTTTAACGAGGCACATATCAGCCGCCTCTCTTATATCAAAGTTATGTCCTTCCATAGCTCTCAGCCTCTCTTCAAGAGCAATGATTTGTTGTTTTGATATTTCAGGAGCATGAATATGTACTCGCTCTTGTGCTAGATGGATCGGGCTCACTCGAGGTTCCTCTTCTTCTTCCCGGTGAGAGGCTTGTCCATTCTGAGGACCCTCCCGATGAATATTTTGTTGATGCATCATATCTAACATTTGAGCCATTTGCTCTTTCAGCGTATTAAGCTCCGCGGTGAGCTTTCGGTTTTGTTCTTCTAGCTGTTCCATCTTCTTGGCTTTTTGAGCACGAGTGAGGACTGGCGGAAGACCAGCCACCTTCTAAATGATTTTAATGATTCTTATTATAACTTTTATTTTAAATGATTAGTGTGGAATAGATATGTCCTAGGATGAATGTGTTTATGTATGAGAGATTTTATTATGATGATGTTTATGCATACCTTTCTTAATGCATTGGTTCTCTCTCTTGGTTTTACCACTTATTGAATGATATGGTATGAATGATACGACTTTGTCAAGAAAAATTTTTTTATAAGGTATTTTTATGACTTTAATTTGATTATATATTTTTATGATTTTTAGGTTTTTTCATTTTTTTTTTGTTGTATGATTATCCTATGCTAATGCATCAATACAAATGCAGCAAACGTATGCACACACAATTCATACATCCACGAGCGAGCCACGCTATTACGAGGTAGGGTTTTCCTCGCGAAACGTGCTTGGTTTGGGTGGTTCTAAACTGTTCTCACCAGGCCAAAGGTCCCCAAGGTGCCCCCATTATAGGGACCTCTCAATCTCTCAATCCTCGGGTCATGCACTGAACTCCGTGGCGACACCTTTAGACCAAAAGAAGAGAGTTATCACCTTGAGTTGGTGGTTTTCCGACAACGGCAGTAGCCCCGTGTGCCAACTAACCGATCGTATCCGCCACCCACTCCCTATAGGTATTCACTCTTGCCCCCGGGTATAGAGGGACTGTTGTGTGCAAGGGTTTTTGTGTGCAGTTTATATTTCAAACAATTTGCGAAATAATCATACAGACAGCTTATTAAAGCCATACAGTAAAAACATACGTAAGGGTAAAGGCATAATTTCAAATCATTACTTAGTTTGAATTTATCTCGTCACTAAATGGGATCAACTCTCTAGCTTCCCCAGTGAGTCGCCATCTGTCGCCGCAGTCCCTTTCCGACGTCCGAGGGGGACGTCTTAGAAACGTTTATGCGAGCGGTCGCGAAAAGATGGTTTAGACTCGCGTTTTTGTTTTAAAAGGTTTTCGAAAAGGGATTCTTATGGAGTCGCCACCAATGTTTTGACCATAAACATTGGAAAAGGAAAAAATGTTGATTTTAAGAAAAACCGCACTTGGCCATTATAACCAGAGTTGGGTAAGGGAGTTAGTTACGTGTGGGGAAGGTGTTAGCACCCCACAACGCCCCTTTCGGGTTCCCTATGACAGATTAATTCATTTAAGTAAAGACTACGAGAAATTACGCGATTACCCTATGTTATTACATAATATTAAATGGCTATCTACATGATTTTATTTTATATTGCATGCATAAAATGATTAATAAAGCTAAATAAAACAATAAAAGAGACAAAATAGCTATCTACATGATTTTATTCTACATGGCATAAATAAAGCTAAATAAAACAATAAATAAAGCAATAAAAGAGAAGAGAATTGAAAAGAACCTCCGTAGCAAGCTTGATATTGAGAATCTCGAACCGTGAGGATGCGTTTTGGCAACCCTCTCTCTACACAGACTCTCCTCACCAATACAGGATCGACTCTACTAAAAATTTTAAAGAAGAATCGAATGCCGGAATATAATTCCTTAACCAATTGTTACCTATTTAAGGCAATCGGAAAGATCATTCAAGAGAGGGAGAGAAATAGACAAGTGCTCCGAGTTTTAGAAAGTGTTTCGGAGCTCTCTGGGATGTCCGGGGTGTGAAAAAGTGACAAATGAGCCTCCTATTTATAGTTTTCGAAGCTGGCGCACTTCGGGACCACCGTCTCGGACTGGGACGGCCGTCCGGACCGGGACGGCCGTCCCAAATGGCAAAATTACACAGGCTGGGACCCCCTGGGGACCCGGGACGGCCGTCCCACTTTTCTGGGGCTTGGGACGGCCGTCCCAACTTCGGGACGCGCGTCCCAATTGGCTGGAGCAAGTTGGGACGGCCGTCCCACCTTTGGGACGGCCGTCTCGACTGTTCTGGCCAGTTTCGCGCGTTTCGGGACTCCGGGAAGCTTTCCTTGCCTGTTTTGGACGTCAGTTGATGCCGATATGCGTCTGTTGAAGCTTTATCTTCATGTAGGAAGTCTCCTTGGCTCTTATTTGTAATGCTAGACGAGCTTTATCTTGTTACGGGTGATCTCTTTTATCTTTATTTGAGAGACCGGGCAAAATTAGGGGTCTACAACCGACAGAAGAGATAAAGGGTCATAAAAAATATAAAAAACAAATTAAAGCAATAAAAATACCTTTTACAATAAAAAAATTCTTAGCAAAGTCATATCATTCATACCACATCATCCAATAAGTGGTAAAACAAAAGAGAGAAAATAAATGCAGCATGCATACACATCATTTTAATAAACCTCCAAAAAATGGGTCTTAGGAGCGTTTATTGGGAAAATTACTGGGCTAAATCCCCTTTGGATATTTGCAACTTGGTTCTTCACCCTTTTCTCTTCGTTTTGACATGCTGTGCGTCCAAATCGGACAACCCAGTCAAAAGTTATTCCACTTTCAATATCTGCTGTCATAAAAAGTATTTTTATAGTGCATGCATAAACACATTCATTCTAGGATGCATTAGATATCCTTAGATAATAGCGAAAGAGACCCGAGTGTGTTTATAACCTTCCTAGAAGAGATAAGTGCACTAAGGTATGATGGTAACCTTTTTGAAAAAAAAAGAGGAACCATCACACCAAGGTGGGTATGGTACTCCCACCTTAAGAAGTCTTGCATATCATTCAAGAAATCCTTTGGCAAGAAGAAAGAGGGGAGCATAAATGTCATCAACCTCACTACACCTTCTTCCTCTTTACAACCATCTAGGCAGTCACGCAGACAAGAGAAGAAATTCACTCCCATTCCAACCTCCTATGGAAATCTGCTGCCAGAATTAATAAAGGACAATCTCCTAGCATATGTCCCTCCAAAGAAAATGAATCCACCCTACCCAGAATGGTACAAACCTAATGAGAACTGCGATTACCATTCAGGCGCTCCTGGGCATTCTGTGGAGAATTGCATGGCCTTGAAATATAAGGTTCAAGAATTGTTGAATGTCGGGTGGATTACTTTCAATGCTCCCAACCCTTAGGTGGATATCAAACCTCTATCACAACCAGAATAGTGAGTCTGGATAGAGAAGGCCAGCTAACTAGGGCTCCCCATTTTGTGCATCTTTTGGTTAAAAGAAATAAAAGATAATAATAAAAAGCTTCCGATGCATCTCTCGCGGTCTCTGCTCATGGCCGCGATATCTTTTGATTAAAGGGGCTTTGTATATATTTCTCTTTTCATCAATACAACGAGGCATTTTTCATAATATTCTTATTCTTCTTATTCTTTTCTCTCTCAAATAATTAAATAAAATCTAGACCCAAATAAGGACCATATAAACAGTCATGTCTGTGATTGAAAACTCTGTGCGGGATCTGAAAGCCGAAGGCGAATGGATTCACTAGTGCAGAAAAGGGCTTTTACATCATCCAATTGTCGTCGCATGTAAAAATATTCGACGTAAATAAAACACGGTGGCAATTTTTTAAATAAGGGACAAAACTTTTACGTCGCACACCCCAACACGCGACGTAAAAAGCCTCTTTTACGTCGCACCTGGGTGGCGCGACGTAAAAGGAGGCCTTTTACGTTGCGTGCTGGGGGGCACGACGTAAAAAGTGATAGGTTTTTACGTCGCGCCTCCCAGCACGCGACGTAAAAGGCCTCCTTTTATGTCGCGCCACCCAGGTGCGACGTAAAAGAGGGCTTTTTACGTCGCGTGCTGGGATGCGCGACGTAAAAAGTCTCTTTTATTCCCTCCCTGGCACACTCCCTTGTCTCGCGCAACCAGGGTTTTTGAGAACGACGACGAGAACGACGACAACAACTACCTCTGCACACCATTTTCGATCAGTTTTACAGTGAAAAACATCTACATTGTGTGTCATTTGACGAACTTGATATTTCTCCCCGATTGGATTCAAGTTTGAAATCATTTTTCGTCTACACTCGAGTTTAGTGTTCTATGTCATTGCTATATGTTTACATTGAATCCGTGATTGTTTTTGGGGATCTCAATCACGTTATAGTATGAATGTCTCCACTGGATTGTTATTGGAATGTAATTATTTGTTTATTTGTTTGAGTGCATTCGGTTTACACACTCCATTGTTGTTGGAACATGCTTTGTTGTTTGTATATTAATTTCTTTTTACATATAATTTTTAAATCTCTAGGAGTGACGAAAAACATAAAAGGTATGAGAAAAAAACTGATTCTTCTAACTTTAAATGTTATGGCTGTGGTAAACAGGGCCATGTAAGGATGGAGTGCCCAGAAAAGAACAAACATAATGACAAGAAAGAAGAGAAAGTCAAAAGAAGAGCCTATATAGCATGGGATGACAATGACACTTCATCAACAGACAATTCTGATAATGAAGAAGCCAACTTATGTCTAATGGCAAGTCAAAATCCTCAATCCAGCAGTGTAAGTTCTAGTTCTTCTTCAAATTTAGTGAATTATGATTCATTACAAGAAGCATTTAATGAAATGCATGAAGAGGCTAAGAAACTACAAAAAGAAAATGATAGGCTAAAAGGACTAAATAATTGGTTAACAAATAAATTAGACTCTCTTGAAAAAAGAATACTTGAAGATGAAACTGATTGTGATTTCTTAAAATTAATTCATGATAATTCTGATTGTGCATGTAATAAATCCTGTAATAACTGTTCAGAATTACAAAAGAAAATTGATTTTTTATCACAAACTGTTTCAAGGTTTACACAAGGTCAAGCTAATCTTGACGTTTTACTTGGATCTCAAAAACTAATTTTTGACAAATCTGGAATAGGATTTAAATCTAGGATGAAAGTCAGAAAAACAAATGTAAATAGGAAATCATACTCTGTGATTAAATGTTTTTACTGCATGAAAAGAGGTCATTCAGTAAAATATTGTAGAATTAAAAAGCATGCTATTCCTAAAGGTAGAATGAAGTGGATTCCAAAAATTAATTCATTTCAAATAACCTAAGTGGACCCAGTAATTACAAAGGGTACCAGAAACATGTTAAATTTGTTTTGCAGGAACAAAATCTGGGAGTCCCTTGATATTCAAAGCAGCGAATCAGGTTCTGATTTCATAAACTGATTGTTTTAATTGATATAAAACAATATTAATCGATTAAAATAACTTACAGAGGATATCAGAAAATCTGTCCGTACCATTTTAATCAATTGAAATACGAATTAATCGATTAAAATGTTCTCAAGATTTGAGTCTAGCTGTTTTAATCGATTAAAAAGGATTTATATCAACTAAAAACACTAAGATGTCAAATTTAATCGATTCTTTTTCATTTTAATCGATTTAAATTCTGTTATCATTTTATTAATTTCATTCTGTACAAGACTAATCGATTCCTTTATGAATTAATCGATTATTTCACTGTAACAGTTTCAAACCTAATATTAAAAGATCAAATTAACAGTTAATTAGTTGGTTAATCGATTGATTTGTTTCTGAAAATTAGTTTTATAACATCCAATTAAAGAGTGGTAAGCAAATCAAATTCAAAATCGCAAGTTTTTATGATTATCAAAATCTGCATAATTCTTTTAAAATTTCTTTGACCAAGTCAAACATATTCCCAAGAACAATTTAGATGATACACCCACTGGTCAGAAATCTGTGTTTTTTTGTCCTCAGTCAAGGGGACATGCAATTAAAGCTTTTTTTGCAGGTTGTGTCTAAAGTAAACTACATTTCACGAAAATTGATATCCGTGATATTTCAGTTTACTCTCGTATAGCTCTTTGCACTCAGTCTTCTCTTCCTGGTTCAAAGTTCTTCTCCCTTCTTTCCTTATTCACGCGTCTCTGAAACCATTCTCTGAAAATATAACAAGATGCTTAGAAGATCTAAGTCAAGAAAAAGGCCAAAAGGTGAATCTTCCTCGGATGGAAATCAGGGAGGCCACCTTGAAAATTTGTTCAGTGGTGATAGAGATAAGATGAATAACTTCATCACCAATTTTAGTCAAAAGCAGCTTGTTATCCCCAAATTCATAATATTTGCGTGGCTGGATGACGAAGGATTCACTTCACTAAGAAGGAGACTAAAGAATCAAAAATTGAAGAACTTTCTAGAGTTTACTGGCAATATTCAACCAGACCTGGTAAGAGTTTTCTATGCTAATCTCACTGTCAGTGGTTCCACCTTAAGGTCTCAAGTAAAAGGAGTCAATTTGGTCATTACTCCTGACATTTGGGATGAAGTTGCTGGACTCAAAGATGTTGGGGTAAAAATCTCTAGAGGTAATATTGTTGAATTACCAGAGTTTAATAAAACTCAATTTTTTCGCACCTGTCTTAAAGACCAAAATGAATCGGCTAAAATTTTCAATGCTGGGAAAATGAGGCTTGAATCAAGAATTCTTTCCTTTATTATTGCATGGATAATTACTCCAAGGGGGAGTAATCATGCTATACTCAATGAGGGTGATTTGGCTCTCATGTACTGCATTGAAAATAGGATTCGGGTTAACTGGGTATATGTCATCAAAGACCACATGATAAAAGCCAAGAGGCTGGCTGATTACAAATTACCCTATGCTTTGTTGATCAGTAAATTTTTTAGACATTTTGCAGTGGACTTAGAAGGGGAGTATGTAGAAACTCCGAAAGCATCAAATGAGGTTGATGACTCAACCCTAAGAAAAATGGGGTTTATTAAAATTGATGATGAATGGATTTCAAAGGTGGATGCTGGGATGTCAGAGGGTGAGGAAGAAGATGAAGATGAAGATCAGGGCCAGATCCCTTCCTCTCCAGCTGCTACAGAGGTTCCAGAGTCAACAAGTGGTCAAGCGTCCTATGAAAACATGGAAATTATTCCTTTCATGGAGCGGCTGACCAGTGGGACTCCTCTATCTCGGTTTGAAAGATCTATGCTTTCCCAAATGGCTGCAGGTGCGGGAAAATCGGAGAAAGCATATGCGGATGACTTTCCAACACTTTCGGCTAACCAACCATCAATTCGCATCCCTTGGCAACCAAATTGCTGATATCTACACCAAAGTTGGAAGATATGCAGCTGAATCAAGGAAGCTGGGATGATTAGATTTATGGATAAAAAGGGTCCCTTCTCATCTTTTATTGCTTATTTCTTTTGATGCTTATTCTAAATTTCAGGTTCGTAATATTACTGGTTATATACCGGGCACAATCTCTCTAGCTTTGAATTAATATAATGTAGGTTTAATTCGAATCAAACTAGCATAGATAGAATTCAAAATAGATCCCTGAGAGTTTTAGCTGATACAAAATAGAATTAATCGATTAAATTGATTAAAGGAAACACTTTTCATAACAAAATAATCGATTAAAACTTCGTATCAATCGATTAAAACCTTTATAAACTAGCTTACATCAGTTAAAATAGCTAAATAAGATTTTATTCTGATTTTGGTGGATCTATTAGTTAAAATTTAATCGATATAGTTGATATTATTGTTAAACATCCTTCTAGCTGATCAATTTTACAAAATATCCACTAGATTAGGCATGATAAATTCGCATCAAATCTTTCTTAGTTTTCAAAAGCTGAGTGTTTTATTCAATAAGAAATCTTTTAAATTGATTAAAAGAATTTATACAACATTTTTACTTACTGTTTTAATCAATTAAATGTCGAAATAATCGATTAAATGTACTTATGTCTTATATTTCAAAGTCCTTCACTGTTTTTATCGATTAAACCTTTATTTTAATTGATTAAAATCATTAAACATGAACTTTTTAATCGATTTTGTTCTGTTTTTAATCGACTTTTATTCTAGAAAGAAAAATTAAAGGCTTTAGTTAATGGCTGTTCCTGTAACATGCTACTAAAGCGTGATTCCCTTATCTTTACACGTGTTAATTGTATTCATTACAAACGTGTTAATGAAGATAAGTTTGAATCAACTTTGATTGATCTTTACATGAGTAAAGTATCGTATTTTTCATTTTTTCTATTTTCAAAATCTTTTTAATACATTCCTATGCATTGTTTCTCTTCTGTTTCCTTTTTTTTTATGAAGTCAAAAGGGGGAGAAATAGTTGATTTTAGAAATAACTCTCAATTTAGGGGGAGCAACAATTTAGGGGGAGACATAGGAAGATAATTCATTTTTGATTACTCACTAATCTGTATTATCAAGTGACTTCTTTTGCAGAATTTTATTTTCAAAAAGTGGTGTTTGTCTTCATCAAATAGGGGGAGACTGAAAGTGATGAAGATCTTATTAAAATACTTTGGCAAAGATCTCATTGATTTGATGAAGTCAAAGATGAAGTCAAAAGCAACTTTGCAGCGGACAAAAGTCACTAAGATAAAAGAGTAGAAGAATTAGTGTGTCTTCAACTATGCTTAGGTATAATCATTTTATCTTTTCTGCTGCATGAGGTTTCTTCACTTAAAAGATTTTGCAAAATGCCTCTAAAAATGTTTTTAACAATTAAAAACAAAGTATTTTGACAAGCTTTCTTAAACAAGTTTTTAACTGATACAGCTTTGATAGAACCGATTAAAATTACTTAGAATGTTCAGAGAAGTGTTTTTACAGTATTTTAATCGATACAACTTGATTATAATCGATTAAAACCACTTGGAGTTCAGGATGACCGATCAGAATACAAGTATGACCGATCAGAATCAGATATGATCGATCAGAATGCAATTATGACCGATCAGAATCAATTATGATCGATCAGAATTTGGTTATGACCGATCAGAACTCTTTTAATCGATCAAATCTCGTTTCAATCGATTAAAACAACTTAGAAATTTTCTACAAAGCGTTTTAATCGATTAAAACTTATTTTTATCAGTTAAAATAACTTGAAAAGTTTTACAAGAAAGTTTTGCAGTATTTCAATTGATTGAATCGCGAAACAATCGATTAAATCAACTTAGAAGATTTTTTGTAAAGTGTTTTAATTGATACAAACGTTGTCGTATCAGTTAAAATAAATCTGTTAAAGAATCAAGAACGTATTAATGGATTAAAATAAGTTTTAACAGATTAAAACTGCACTTTTAACAGATTAAAAGAATCTTTTAACAGATTAATTAAACCAGCAGTTTTGAAAATCTTCTATAAAAACAGTTTGGCTTAAACTTTTTAAACATACAATTGTACATCAAGCTTTAGCAATCAATCAAGCAAACTTTAGCACTCTTTTCAAGAAAGATTCGCATCAGTTTTTGAGGAGTTCTTTGAAAATCTTTCTTGAGGCAACTTGATTTCTTTTGAAGAAGAAACACTTACAGCAGAATTGCATAAACTGGTTTGAGCATTCTAGTTTCTTCTTTTTCATTTCTTTACATTCTTTTTGTATTGTTTGGTGCCTGGAATTTGGGCATTGGTTTCTCTGCAAATGGAATTTGGTTGTAGAGGTTATCAAGAACTGGAATTTGGTTCTTGGTGAGAGGTTGAGTGTAGGAACTGGAATTTGGTTCTTGTGGTAGATTAAGTGTAAGATTGTAAATCTGTAAAACATTTGATCTAGTGGAACCCAGTTGGAATTTGGCTGGAGAATGGACGTAGCCCTGGTATTGGGTGAACCAGTATAAAACACCGGTGATATCTTTCTTAACCTTTCTCTCCTTTAATTCTGTCGCTGCATTTATATTTGATTGATTGCTTTGTGATTCAAGAACATATCTGAAATCTTATTTTTACAAATAGATAATCTGTTATTTGCAAAAAACTTTCAAAGATCAATTCACCCCCCCTCTTGATCTAAAACTACTTTTCTAACAGTTCCCACTCGTCCCTCCATTCTGAAGTCAGGCGTCGTTGGAGGGGGATCTTGGAGAAGCTCTTTAAAGGGTCGGGGAATATCCCCATGTGGCTGGAGGCGTAAAGGTGCGTGGCGCTCCACACAAATAGTAATGAAGAGCAGCAGCATATTGTTTTTCCTTGCTTTTGGTGGCAGAATTCCACCGAGAGCAAGGTGTCAGCAAGGATTGCAGGCAGGGGACTCTTTGAGTTCACGTCCCAGGCGAAGAAGACGTCCATGACGGCCTGATCTACTGTGTCGAAGTGGAAGGGGAACAAGATCGTTCCAAAAATGATAAGGGCCAGGGTTTTGTTGAAGGCGACCCACTCTGCCCTTTCAGCCATATAGGACAGGTGGTCTTCTAACATTGATACTTTCCAACCCTGGGCGTTCCCCTTCCTTATCAGGGTACTCTGCCGAAATGGTAGTTGAATAAGGGAAGCGACTGGTGCTGCAGGAGTGTATGCTTCTTGGCGGACATGGACCCCAGCTGAATTGGGCCATTTCAACATGGTCTCATACTCCTCTAGGGTGGGCACCATGTCGAATTGCGGAAATTCGAAACATCGCAGATTGGAATTCCAGAAGTGGATTAGTGCCCTGAGGAACACCTGATCGACACAGATCTTTAGCAAGTCCAAAATCCGTCCATAGGATTTTTCAAAGTCGGCGCGGACCTCTGATGGCATTGCCGCGCTCAGCCGTTCCAACCTCTCAGTATGACAGGCGCGAATCCCTATAAATAGGAGCCCCATTCCCCTCATTTCTCACAATTCTCCCTTTCTCTCTCTAGACATCTCTCTAAATTCTCCTTCTAGAACCCCTCCGAAGCTTTTCCGAAGTTTCTGAGAGTTTTCTAAGAGTTTTTAGAGCGTTTTTTAGAGTTTTCCGGCGCTGTAGAGAGTGAAGGGCTGCCAAAAAGCACCCAAATTATCAAGAAATTAATATAAAGCTTGCCTCAGAGGGTTTTACATTCTCCCTCTCTCCTTTACTGCTTTATTTTTAATTGTGCAATAGATATTAGGGCCATGTAGTCGCAATTTTAAATTCCGCAAATAAAAGGGTAAAAGCGTATTTTCACTGGTTTATTTATTCAAAGTAGCTGGCCTATCATAGGGAACCCGAAAGGGGCGTCATAAGGGAACTAACACTTCCCTTACGCGTAACTAACTCCCTTACCCAACTATGGTTCTAATGACTAAAGTTGGTTTTTCGAAAAACCAACGCCTTTTTACTCCTTTTCTAATGTTTCCAGTAAAAACATCGGTGGCGACTCCAGAAGAACCCTTCAAAATTAGTTCTTGGGTTAGCCCGGTTATCGGACAATCCAAGAGCGCCCTTTCGAAAACCTCGCCCCTAGGTTCAGCCCAGTTATCGGACAACCTAAAGGCGTTGTAACCACACCAATAAAAATGCGAAAACTGGAAAGTTGAAACCATCGCGTCGCTCCGACCGCCTCGTTTTGACGGCGGCGACACCTCTACTTTTTGCCTAGGACGTATCCTAGCGAGGGATATAGACCCTATCTTTTGCCTAGGGATGCCCTTTGCGGGTTTGCATTCCTGACGGGTCTTGAGCAATGTCTTCAAGCATAATACTTCTTCCCCGTATCGGAGTTGATTAGGTGTCGAAGTTCCTTTCCATCCATATTGGTGAGGATAGGAGCCCCTCCCGAGAAACCTCGTTTGACCACAAAGGGTCCTTCATAGTTTGTTGCCCATTTTCCAATTTTATTCTTTTGGACTGGAAGCAACTTATTTACCATTAAATCCTTCTTATGGTAAATATGAGGGTTGACCTTTTTCATAAGCCTTTGTTATTTTCCTTTGATAGGCTTCTCACGACATATACACTACTGCACAAAAGGCTTTTCACGTCGGTTAAAATGGGATTTCTACATCGGTTAAAGCGGCGACATAGATACGGGGGTCATAGAAAGTAAGGTTTTCTACGTCAGTTCCTAATAACCGACGTAGAAAGCCCTACTTTCTATGAGCTATTATAATCGGTCAAAACTGGTTCTGATCGATCATAGAGCTATTCTGATCGATCATAACTGGTTCTGATCGGTCATAGAAAGACTTTCTACGTCGGTTAGTCAGGGAACCGACGTAGAAAGTCTTACTTTTTATGAGCTATTCTGATCGGTCATAACTGGTTCTGATCGGTCATAGAGCTATTCTGATCGATCATAACTGATTCTGACTTGTCATAATACTTTCTATGTCGGTTAACACTGATAACCGACATAGAAAGTCTTACTTTCTAACTTTCTATAACCCCAGTATCTATATCGGTTAACAGTAACCGTGATTGTATGTGTTATCAATGTCGGTTATGCCTATAACCGACATAAAATGTTACACTTTCTACGTCGGTTATGTCATTAACCGACGTAGAAAGTACTTTCTACGTTGGGTAATGACATAACCGACGTAGAAAGTGTTATTTTTTTTAAAATACCTGCATTTTCTTTACAGATGCTACCTTTCTTCGAGTAGACCTGCCTATTCATCACAGTTCTAGACAAATATTCACAGATCCAGTACAGACAGATATGCACAGTTCATATATAAATTTGCTACAGATATATATCCAGTACAGACAGATCCAGTTACAAACAGATATGTACATATGAAACATATTGAAATCAATATATGTACCTCAGTTCCAGACAGTTCATTTACTTAAACGAATGTAAATTTGCTAACTTAAATCAATTCAATCTAAATTGTTACAAGTCAAATTTGCTATGAAGATTGAATACTTAAAAGGAAAGAAGCCCACTGCTCTCTAATATCGTCTAACACTTCAATCTTCATTGGAGATGAGTCTGTAAATTCCTACATATTGAAACATTTCAGATTTAGAAATCATTTACATAATTGGCATATTTGACTTAATAATAGTATATTTACCTCCCTCCATGAGCCCATAATATTTTTGGCTACGATGGTGTGCATGTGTTTCATCACATAATACCCGCACTCATGGCTTCCCGGTTGGCATGGACACTACAAGTTAAATACATGTCAGATTAACTTTAAATGACAAATTGAACAACAGTAAGAGGTGTTTGGTCACCTTTGGTGCAATATACGTCAACTTCTTTCTAGCATGAGATGGAAGGCCTTGCAACCTTAGGTGAGCTTCCAAAGCTCTACAAAAGGACAAATAATTTTGGTGTAAGTAGTGCACATATGATACAACAATTAAAAAAACCAAACTTACGCGTCTATGTGCTTTCTAATATCCAAATCATTTGGTTTCTTGTGTAATGAACACAAGAGAATCACAAGAAATTGCCGAGGAACAATGATTATGAGCTGCCAATGACCCCTGCACGTTGAAATAATATTAGTAAAATTTCAGTTTTACATAAATGTGCATTAATTTATAAGATGTATACTTACTGATGCAAGTAAGGTGCTAAGTAGACTTCTTTGCCCCCAGTTTGAAATGCCTCTATTAAGTACGTTTTCACCTCTTCAGCTTTATTCCCAACGGGCTGAATGGCAACAGGGTCAACAAATCCATAGAGAAAGCGGATCTTCCTCTCAACACACAAATGATGTAAATACCTTCAACATTGAAAATAAATAAAGTTATAAAATAATGTACCAGTGAGAATATAAAAAATATGTAAATATACTTACATTTCCCAAAGCTGCAACACTGATACACATAGCATATCAGTACCAGTGAGAATATCAAAAATATCCCTTTGGAGTAAGAAAAAAGGGATCGTCTTGGTCCTGCATACGACTTCGGGTGGCATATCTAACTGTATGGAAGTGGTCCCGATAGTCGCTGCCGGTCTGCTGACTCGACTGTAAAGCGAGATGGTGGTGGTGGTGATTCATGCACAACTTCCTTTGCTTTTCAGACCTCTTTCTATACAAGTACCAAAAATCAATAACATTAATATACATCAACCTATCAAAAAATAATAAGTACTATCGTTCAATGCATAAATCAACCTTGTGCATGTGTTGGGATGGGTCTTGTTAATGAAAGCTGGCCATAAGATAAAATTTCCAGGTGCTTGTCCCACTTGTTTGAACCTCTTCAATGGGAATAGGGATTGGGGCAGCGAGCATCCGGACATCTACAACCACCACTCTTATCATATCATCTCCAATACTCCGGTGGTGGATGGTTGACTCCAATGCATACATTTTCCCTAAGGTAAACAAAGGATAAAATATTTTAGACTATATAATGCTTAACACTCGTACCAAATACATGTCAAAGATATAATACGTACCGTATGCCACCAAATGCTCGGGAGGACCCGCAACATACAACTCACGGTCAGTAGGAGCAACCTCTGCCCCTCTATCGGGAGCATCACAACTCTCCTTTGTGCTGACATGAATCGGGGATGCCTCTCGTGCGGGGACGGAAGGTTGAGAGGACAAAGATGCCAACTCTGCTCGCATTGAGCTCAATAACTCTGCCTTCAAGTCGAGTACACCTCATCTCGAATCTCCTTCCTAATTTGTTGTTTGAGGGACTCAAACTCTTGCTCATTCGAGATGCCTTAAAGAAGGAGTTGCCACGGATGGGGCACCAAAGTACTTGTCGATGCCCACCCCTCGTCCGGCACCACGAACACGTCCGGGATGCTCTGGGGTACCAATGGCCACTGCCAATATATCCTGACGGCCATGTGGGTGGAATGATCCCTAAGTGCTCTGCTCAACCAACTCATCCTACAACACAAAGGAATGATTTTTTAGCAAATACATATGCCTATTGTAGTATAACATATATAATTAGTTTAGGATATGCTACTTACAATACGTTGAGCAACAACATTAGTTTGCTCGGATAAGTAATTCCTCGATGAGTTACGGCGAGCTCTCTTCCATTTATCATGGCGTGAAGGGCGGGTGACGGAACTCACAACCGAGTCATCCGAAGGTAGACTTGAAGAAGTCTCCTTCATCATCTTCTCCTCCAATTTCTCATAACCCCCACGAGACAACCTGTGGGGGTGGATATTCTTTCTCCGAATATCCTGTGCCTTCTGCCGCTTGGCCTCGTTGCATTCCATGTTAAATACCAAATTTAAAACCTCTATTTTAAAAAAATGACTGCAAACAAATGACAAATGTGCTAACCCGAAAGCTAGCGTCTAAACGCCGAGTCCGAAATGCCTGCCATGTCTCCTCATCCAAAAACCGATCATCGGTCACATGGGTTCTTGTTGCTCAATGCCCCATATATGTATCGACTAGTCGGATCACTCTTAAAACCTCTCCAGCGTTCCCCGAGCATATGAGATCCACTTTGTCCTCAACAAAGTGGTGTTAGGGACATCATATGTGACCTACACAATAAAAATAACATGAAGTTCCCAAAAAGTTAAATATATATACATGTTAAATGCTCAATAAGAGATCCGGTTCTTTAGTGTCTCCGGAACATGGTCCCAATCCTCAATAAGAATACTAACCTTGCTTCTCCCAAGCAAGGCCACATAGCTAGTGAATCTAGCACTGTGCTCTCTCGTGGATCTACCCGTTTGCATGTCAAACTCGGATAGGCAATTTCGATCGGAGCTACGGTCGATATTCAACTCCCTCAACCGTGTAGCACGCCTACCCTTTTTCCTGGTAGACGGTCGACTCGATCACCACCTTATGTAGGAGGGGGGACTGTGTAGGAGGAGGGGTACCGGATGAATCTGCCATATCCGTGTTCAAAGAAAAAAATAATAGTTATTAGTTTAGACAAAAAAGTGCATACATTATCAAGTTGGAACATTCTCCCAAAATCCTTCCATATGGTCATAACGTATGGCATGCACATCATCTATTTCTACATTAACACTCAAGTTTGGCATATTTGAAGAGAAACATGGTGTCTCCGGTATATCAAGTACTAATTCATCATTCTCATCGAAGTATACATGGGTTTTCCTTGTAGAACCACCGACCATCCTTTGTTAGCGGGATCAGTGACATAAAACACTTGTTTTGCACGAGATGCCATGATAAATGGTTCTTCGGTATAACGAGTATTTTCAAGGTTAACCAAGGTAAATCCAAGATCGTCGGTGAAGATGCCAGTATTAAAATCAACCCACTTACATTTAAAAATAGGTACTCTCGAATATCGTGTAATCTATTACCCAAATCTCTTCAATTACACCAAAGTAGCCCATTGACGCCCTTATCGGATATTTATCCTTTGAACTTGAGAAATGCATTGATTCAGCCACCACCATGACTCCACTATTTTGCATTGTGCTTATTTCATCTTCTCCCTTTGTATAAAATGAATAGTTATTTATATCATACCCACCCCAACATATCACATCAAAGTTTGGCTCACATGCTAGCCACTTTAGTGTATCGAAGCTGTATTGCCACCTTCAACTTGTTGTTTAAACCACTTCAAAAAGCTCTTGTTGTGTTCGGTGATCACCCACTTTTTAGGCATACATGGATTATTTCGCTTCACAATGTCTTTATGAGCACTTAAGTAGGGGATGACTTCTTCACTGTTATTCAATATGTACAAATGCGCTTGAAGTACTTCATCTCGACACATTGTCACAACTTTTGCACCTCGAGTTCCTCTACCAAGACCTATTCCATGGTAACGAGTCTTAGGTAACCCTATAGCTTCAACTTCGATAAGTATTTTGTGCAAAACTCAATAGCTTCCTCTGCAATATATCTTTGAACAATTGATGCTTCGGGACGATATTGGTTCTTCACATACCCTTTTAATATCTTCATGTATCGCTCAATAGGGTACATCCATCGTAAGAAAAGCTGGACCACGATTCTAACTTCCCTGGCTAGATGAACAATCAAGTGAACCATAATATCAAAAAATGATGGAGGAAAGTACATCTCAAATTGACACAATATGATCTGCAGCCTCATTCTCTAACCGATCCAAAACATCCGGGTCCATAACTTTACTACATATGGCATTAAAAAAAAGCATAATCGAGTTAAGGAATATCTAACATTCTCTCGGTAAGATACCTCGAATAGCCACAGGTAGAAGTTGTTGCATCAATACATGACAATCATGAGATTTTAACCCAAGCAATTTTAGATCTTTCATAGATACAAGTCTCTTCACATTGGAAGAGTAACCAAATGGAACCTTCACACCTCGTAAAAACTCACAAAAACTTCTTTTCTCTTTTTTAGACAAGTGTGTGACATGCTGGAGGCAAGTATGTTCGGTTACCATGAGGTTCGGGAGCTAATTGTTCTCTTATACCCATTTCAACCATGTCCAAACGAGCATTGACACCATCTTTTGTTTTTCCTTGAATGTTAAGGAGCGTTTCGATGATACCTGTCACACACATTTTTCTCTACATGCATGACATCTATACAATGCCTCACATCAAGAACCCTCCAATATGGAAGAACAAAAAGGATTGACATTTTCTTCCATATACACGTGGCTTTCTTTTGCGTCTTTCCAAACTCACACGAAATCGCACTTACTCGTTGATATACTTGTTCCCCACTTAAAGGTGTTGGGGCTGCATCATTTTCTTGACACCCGTTAAATGATTTTTTTAATTTACGATATGAATGGTTTGAAGGAAGAAATCTTCGGTGTCCAAGGTACACTTGTTTTCCTTCCATGTTGTAGTTGATAGTGACATGTGTCTTCTTCACATATCGGGCAAGCTTTATGTCCCTTTGTGTTGTAGCCACTCAAATTACCATATGCCTGGAAAGTCATTAATTGTACAAAATAACATTGCACGCAACTTGAATAAGTCACCTGTGTACCCATCAAACACATCAACACCTTCCTCCCACAACATCTTCAACTCTTCAACCAATGGGCTTAAAAAACATCAATGTCATTTCCAGGTTGTCCGGGACTCGAGATCATCAAAGATAGCATCAAGTACTTACGTTTCATACACAACCACGGAGGTAAGTTGTAAATAACTAACACCACAGGCCATGAACTATGTTTATCGCTTAAATTTCCATATGGATTCATTCCATCTGTAGCAAGTCCAAACCTAATGTTTCTTGGATCATTACCAAAATTCTGGAAGATGGAATCAATTTTTTTCCATTGCAATCCATCTGCCGGATGCCTCAACCGACCATCTTTAATACGACTATCTGCATGCCATCTAATGAGCTTTGCATCATTTCCATTAGTGAATAATCGTTTCAACCTTGGAACAATGGGAAGATACCATAACACTTTTGCCGGGTACCCTTCATTACATCATTGTCAGAATCACCATCCTTCTTCTTGTATCGTGATTCCCCGCATTGTGGACATTCGTGATGCAGTTCTCAAATTCTTTCCTGTACAACACACAATCATTCGGACGTGCATGAATTTTGTGGTACTCCATACCCATTGGACACAATATCTTCTTAGCATCATAAATGCGGGTTGGCAATGTGTTACCTTCAGGGAGCATGTCACTCAACAACTCAAGCAATTCCGTGAAACTTTTATCAGTCCACCCATTCTTTGCCTTCACATTGAACAATTTTAGTACCGTCGACAATCGTGTGAACTTAGTACAATTTGTATACAAAGGCTCTTTTGCATCATTGGACAACTTCTCGTACACATGTGTATGTTGGAAGGCATCTTGTCCAAGCTCACGAATCATTTCCTCCAGTTGATCATCCATCTCTAGATCAACTTCTTCTTTGTCTTCTACACTTGGCATGTTTAATAATTCACCATGCCATGTCCACTTTATGTAACTCTTTAGGAAACCATCACAAAAAACATGTTCCCGAATAACTTCGATCGGTAATCTTCGCTCATTCAAGCGAGTTAACACAAGGGCAATAAAATCTTCCATCATTATCCGGAACATTCATCTTAGCAAATTCAAGGAATTGTTCTACTCCACTCTCATATTCATTTGTTGTTTGTCTATAATTGATCCAACTCCGATCCATTGTTACAAATCTAATTTTCAAAATCAAATTAGCTACGTAAACACGAAATAACTACATTATAATGCCTACACGAAATCCAACTCCACTCTCAAAATAACTACATTATAATACAAATCTAATTTTCAAAATCAAAATCACGAAAGAATGCCTACAGAAACACATTCAAATGACTAAACTACTTACAATACATCTCTAAATTAGCTAAAGGCACCCGTGATGTTTCCCTCTCTTGAAAGCATTATTACTTACCAGATTCAATACTGTAAACCTACAATGGCTAAAGCAAGCACGAAAACTTACCTCTTGAAAACCTACAGAGGTGGCAGGTGGCGTGACGTGCAGAGCCGGGTGGGGAGAAACGTATCACAGGCGACGGGCACCAACGACAGTAGCAGCAGGCGGCACGACGTACAGCGTTGGCAGGTGGCGTGACGAGCAAATGTGGGTGCAGAGAAACGTACACAGGCAAACGGGGAGCTCTGCTATGGGTGAACTGATGAAATGAAATGGAGCGTAGGGAGAAACGTACACAGGCGAACGGGGAGCTCTGCTATGGGTGAAGTGATGACATGAAATGGAGCGTTGGAGCAGGGTAAAACAGAAGATACTATGTCGGTTGCCCTAACACCCGTCATCAAAGACACTTTCTATGTCGGGTAAATTTTAACCGACATAGAAAGTTCACTTTCTATGTCGGTTAAATGTTACCCGACATAGAAAGTTAACTTTCTATGTCGGGTAAATCTTACCCGACGTAGAAAGTGAACTTTCTATGTCGGGTAATATTTAACCGACATAGAAAGTGAACTTTCCACTTACTATGTCGGTTAAAATTTACCCGACATAGAAAGTTTATGATTTTATTACAAAATTGCCACCGCGCTACATACTATGACGGGTGGACTACGACCATGATAAAAACTCGTCATAGAATGCTATTTTTCCACTAGTGATAACATTCAACCGTTTTTCTTCAATAAGGTTTACCTGGTCGTATCAGCTACGAACCAATTTAGCTTCTATTAATTTTGCTTCCATCATCATGTGTTTTTATCAACATGATTAGCTGTACCGATTTGTCGTCTCGGATCTTTGCTATAACCGAAGAGTAATTATTTTGAATATAGAGAAACTGCCATGTCAATGCCCCTCTTCCTTTCATTAGGGATTTCAATCCTCCTATTCATCACTATATTTTCACATTTCCCAGTCAATTACTTGAATGCTTTATGGTGAAGGGTCAAGAGAATAGAAAGAAAGGGATTTATTGCAAAGGCTTGTGTTTTAGTGAGATTTTTTATGAAATAATAGTTTATGTAAGAATGGCTAGCCAAGGTTGGTCGGTGTTTTAGGCTAGTTTAGACAAACGTTTTGTTCTTATGATGTGGCGTCTTCAAATGAATACTCTGGCGCCTATTTGTGACTAATTAACTTTCCTAGTCCACCCTTTTGGGTTTTCAGCCTAGGATATTGTGTGATGTCCTAACTTTTGTCTAGGTTCCCCTTTTCCATTTTTTGGGATACCTAGCGGACTTTATTTTGTTTATAGCGCTTTGATTATTTTGACGCATTTTAAAACGTTTGTCTAAACATAATTAGCGCTTTGGTTATTTAATGGGGTATAGACATAATTAGCAAGAAAAGAAGTAGATAGTAAGAATAGCATTCTTTTGTAATTCAAAGGGAAATGCGTGCCCTAAAGATGCTCAGGGGTCGGGCACACCCCGAGGAGTGATCTCTAATAGTCATTGGGTTTACATCCCTTAAAATCGGAAGAAGGACACCTAATGACTAACGCTACCCTTTGCGCTAATACCCCTCCTTTTCGGAAGATCGTCTTTAAGGTGTGGAGGGGAGACTTATCTTTTCTTTGTACGACTTGATATTTTGTAGGGTCGTACTTTAAAGGATTATCCTTAAAATCTGGTGGCTCTCTTATTCCTTGAGCATCCTTTCTAAGCCCTTGTTCTGGGCTGTATCCATATCTCTTCATTATATGGGCCACTTTCATATTACTAGGAAGTCTTTCCATATTTTCAAATGTCCTCTTCGGCCGCATCCATTTAAGGTGTGGTGGATGGTTCGCTGATTCGAATGTAGTCTTTAGCTTGAACCATGATCAACTTGTTGCCTACCACGAATTTGATTTTTCGGTGGAGCGTTGAAGAGACTTCCCTAGCACCGTGAATCCAAGGTTTACTTAATCTTCCCCTTGGATTCTTTTTTTCTTTTCCTCTTCGGTTTTTTTTTTCCTTTGTTTTTAGGAGCATTATCTTGTAGCTCCTTGGGTGAATAAATTCTTTTGCTTCTCGTCGTGCCCCTAATGCCGGCTATATTGAAGATATCTTCATTGACGGACAATTTTTCTGTGCATATCCACAGTACAACTTTATCCGATGTATAAGGGAAAGGACCAGGCATGAATAAACACAAAGGTGTTATTGCTCCTTCCCTGACATTATCAATTTGGGTATCGATATTTACTTCTTTCTTATTATCTCTTTGTCCCAAATCGGTGGCCTAAGTTTTTTCTTGATGGGGCTGTATCAATTGAGCTTATTTTTCCAATAGTCTTTGCATGTCCGGGGAAATGGTCCCCTCCTCACTGTCTAACTCAATCCATTCGCCTTCAGCTTTCAGATCCCGCAGAGAGTTTTCAATCACAAACATGACTGTCTATATAGTCCTTATTTGGGTCTAGATTTTATTTAATTATTTTGGAGTGAGAGAGAAAAGAATGAGAAGAATATGAATATTATGAAAAATGCCTCGTTGTATTGATGAAAAGAGAAATATATACAGAGTCCCTTTAATCAAAAGATCTCGCGGCCATAGGTAGAGACCGTGAGAGATGCATCGAAAGCTTTTTTATTATATTTTTTTATTTATACTTTTTATTTATTTATATATTTTTTTTAATGAGGAGCCCTAATCAAATGGTCTTCCCCGTCATTCCGGTTGAGACAGAGGCGTGATATTCACGTCGAGAGCATTGAAGGTGATCCACCCAGCATTCAACAAATCTTGAACCTTTATCAATGCTGGCAGCAGACTTCCATAGGAGGTTGGAATGGGAGTGAATTTCTTCTCTTGTCTGCGTGACTGCCTAGATGGTTGTGAAAAGGAAGAAGGGGTAGTGAGGTTGATGGCATTTACGCTCCCCTCTTTCTTCTTGCCAAAGGACTTCTTGAATGACACGCGAGACTTCTTAAATTTTGGAGGGGATTGAGTATTTTCAACATTGGTTACCTCCTTTAAATTGAAGTTGTGTCCCTCTAATGCCCTTAATTTCTCTTCTAGGTCAAAAATTCGTTGCTCGGAGACCGTATTGTGGAAGCATTGCTGATACATTAGCTCCGTCAACTGCGCTATTTGTTCCTTTATGACATTAAGCTCAGCGGTGAGCATACGGTTCTGCTCCTCTAATTGCTCCATCTTCTTGGCTTTTTGAGCGCAAGTGAGAACAGGTAGAAGACCAGACCACTTTCTAAATTATTTAAAGATTTTTATTATTATAGCTTTTTTTTTTATTATGAATGATCGATTGTGGGATAGATATGTCTTAGACCATAGCTTTGGTGTTTTCCTAAAAGCTTATGCTTTAGGGAGTACCATACCCACCTTAGTGTGATGATTCCTTTTTTTCAAAGGTTACCATCATACCTTAGCCCACTTATCTCTTCTAGGAAGGTTATAAACGCACTTGGGTCTCTTTCGCTATTATCTAAGGATATCTAATGCATCCTAGAATGAGTGTGTTTATGCATGCACTACAAAAATACTTTTTATGACGGCAAATATTGAAAGTGGGATAACTTTTGACTGGGATGTCCGATTTGGACGCACAGCATGTCAAAACGAAGGGGATTTGGCCCAGTAATTTTCCCAAAAAACGCTCATAAGACCCATTTTTTAGAGGTTTATTAAAATGATATGTATGCATGCTGCATTTATTTTCTCTCTTAGTTTTACCACTTATTGTATGATGTGGTATGAATGACACGACTTTGTCAAGAATTTTTTTATTGTAAAAGGTATTTTTATGGCTTTAAATTGTTTTTTATATTTTTATAACCCTTTATCTCTTCTATTGGTCAACGTGGCTACTTAGCTTACAAAGAACCTGAAACCAGGTTAGCTTAAATAAAGACTGTCCGAGATAAAGTTGATTTATTCTTATCACTTTTATGGTTTTTAGGATTTTTTGCTAATTTTTGTCTGTTGTATGATTACCCTATGCTAATGCATCAATATAAATGCAACAAACAAATGCACACACAATTCATTCATCCACGAGCAGAGCCACGCTATTTTCAAGGTGGGCTTTTCCTGCAGAAACGTGCTTGGTTTAGGCGGTTCTAAACTGTTCTCACCAAGGCCAAAGGTCCCTAAGGTGCCCCCATTATAGGGACCTCTCAATCTCTCAGTCCTCGGGTCATGCACGGAACTCCGTGTCGACATCCTTGGACCAAAAGAAGAGAGTTATGACCTTGAGTTGGTGGTTTTCCAACAACGGTTGTAGCCCCATGTGCCAACAAGCCGGTCGTATCTACCACCCACTCTCTATAGGTATTCACTCTTGCCCCCAGGTATAGAGGGACTGTAGTGTGCAAGGGTTTTTGTGTACAATTTATATTTCAGACAATTTGCAGAAAATAATCATACAGCAGTTATTAAAGCCATACAATAAAACATACAAAGGAGGGTAAAGGCGTAATTTCAAATCTTTACTTAGTTTGAATTTATCCGTCACTAAATGGGATAAACTCTCTAGCTTCCCCAGTGGAGTCGCCATCTGTCGCCACCGTCCGTTCCGACGTCTAGGGACATCTCGAACGTTTATGCGAGCGGTCGTGAAAAGATGGTTTATACTCGCGTTTTATTTTTAAATGTGTTCATTGCTTCCGAGGTGCTCAACAACTTAACTATCCTCTAATAAAAGCAAGGTTTTCGCAAAAGGGTTCTTATGGAGTCGCCACCAATGTTTTGACCATAAACATTGGAAAAGGATAAAAAGGCGTTGATTTTAATAAAAACCAAACTTGGCCATTATAACCAGAGTTGGGTAAGGGAGTTAGTTACGTGTGGGGAAGGTGTTAGCACCCCACAACGCCCCTTTCGGGTTCCCTATGACGGATTAATTCATTAAGTAAAGATTAAGAGAAATTACGCTATTACCCTATTTTATTTATACAATATTTAAAAATGGCTATCTACATGATTTTATTTTCTATTGCATACATAAAGCAATAAATAAAACAATAAAAGAGAAGAGAAGTGAAAAGAACCTCCGTAGCAAGCTTTTTATTGCAAATCTTTAACTGTGAGGATGCGTTTTGGCAATCCCCCGCTCTACAAAAACTCTCCTCCCCGAATACAAGATCGACTCTACTAAAATTTTAAGAAGAATCAAATGCTGGAAGAATATTCCTTAAGCGATTGTTACCTTTTTAGGCAATCGGAGAGTTCATTCGAAAGAGAGAGAGAAGACAAGTGTCTGGAGTGTGAAAAACGCTCAAATGAGCTTCCTATTTATAGTTTTTTCAGCCTGGCAGCTCGGGACGGCCGTTTGGGGTGCAGAAAACAGGGATGGCCGTCTAGGGAGACCGGGACGGTCGTCTGGGATCTGGGACGGCCGTCCCAAGTGACAAAAGTGGTTGGGACGGCCGTCTGGCATGTGGGACGACCATCTGGGCTGACTGGGACAGCCATCTCGACTTCTGGGACGGTTGTCTCGACTGTTTTGGCCAGATTTTGTGTTCTGCGACTCCTGAGAAGCTTTCCTTTCTTTATTCGGAAGTCGATTGATATCGATAGACGTCCACCGAAGCTTTATCTTCAGATAGAAAGTCTTCTGGTCTTTTATTGAGAGGTCGGGCAAAATTAGGGGTCTACATGCCTTATCTTTTGCCTAGACCGTTCTTTTGGGATTTCCGATCTAGCAAGCTACCTTAATTTTTACCTAAGAATATCCATGATATCTGCCCCCTGGTTCTCCTAATTGCTTCAGTTGAGATGCCTGAGCTGAGAGTGAAGACTATGCAGACTGCTTGCTTCTGGAAGAATGTTACCTTAGTCACCTTTCGGTTTTCAACTGAGGTAACCATTGCTCTTAATTTTTATTATTTTTTTTTTACCTCTACTTTTTGCCTAGGACGTATCCTAGCGAGGGATATGGACTCTATCTTTTGCCTAGGGATGCCCTTTGCGGGTTTTCATTCCTGACGGGTCTTGAGCAATGTTCTTCAAGCATAATACTTTTTTACCGCATCAGAATTGATTGGATGTCATAGTTCCTCTCCATCCATATTAGTGAGGATAAGTTCCCCTCCTGAGAAAGCTCGTTTGACCCCAAAGGGTCCTTCGTGGTTTGCTACCCATTTTCCAATTTTATCCTTTTGGGCTGGAAGTAGTTTCTTTATCACTAGATCCCCTTCTTGATAAGTATGAGGGTGGACCTTTTTATCATAAGCCTTTTTTATCTTCTTTTGATAGGCTTGTCCATGACATATAGCATTCAGCCGCTTTTCATCGATAAGGTTTAATTGATCATATCGACTTTGAACCCATTCAACTTCTGTTAATTTTGCTTCCATTATAATTCGCAAGGGAGAATGGAGTAGCTCCTGTTGAGGTCCGTACAGACGTTCGATAACCATGAAGAGCAAAAGGCAACATTTCATGCCAATCTTTATAGGTCTTAACCATCTTTTGAACGATCTTTTTTATGTTTTTATTGGCCACTTCTACTGCGCCATTCATTTTGGGCTGATAAGGAGAGGAATTATGATGTTGGATTTTGAAGTCATGGCATAGTTCTTCCATCATCTTATTATTCAAGTTGGTTCCATTATCAGTAATAAGACGATGCAGGATGCCATATCGACATATGATATTTCTCTTAACAAAGGTAGTCACTACCTTTTTAGTCACATGTGCATAAGATGTAGCTTCTACCCATTTAGTGAAGTAGTCGATGCCTTAGGATGCCTTAGGCTCAATGGGTCCGATAACATCTATGCCCCACATAGCAAATGGCCAAGGTATAGCCATAACATTGAGAGGTACTGGTGGAACATGTACATTGTCCGCATGTACCTGGCACTTTTGACATTTTCTGGCATACTGATGACAGTCTTTTTCCATTGTGGACCAAAAATATCCTGCCCTGAGGATTTTCCTTGCCATGATGTGCCGTGGTGCATGAGTCCCAAAGGTTCCTTCATGTATCTCTTTAATCAATGTCTGGGCTTCTTCGAGATTGACGCATCTTAACAAAGTAGAATCAAAGTTCTTTTTATAAAGGGTTTCTCCTATTAACATAAACCCTATGGCCCTTTTCCGAATGATCCTTTTATCATTGTCACTGATTCCCTCGGGGTATTCTCCCTTTGTCAAGTATCGCCTTATGTCATGATACCAAGGGGTTTTATCTTTTTGACTGTCCATCATCATACAAAAGGCTTGTTTGTCGTGCCTTTTGACTTGGATGATGGGCATCTCATGTTCTTGTCCTAATGCGAACATGGATGATAATGTTGCAAGTGCATCTACAATCTGGTTATCTTCCCGAGGGATGTACTCGAAACTAATGTTTTCCATTTTTGAAGTCATATTACGGATGTGCTCCAGATAAGGGATTAATTTGGAATTTCTAGTTTTCCATTCACCCTTGAGTTGGTAAATGACAAGGGATGAGTCACCGAATACTTTGAGTCTAGTCACCCCATGATCCAGAGCTGCTTGAATACCTAGAGCATAGGCTTCGTATTCCGCCATATTGTTCGTGCAATCAAAGTTTAGTCTGGCTGTTACTGGAATATACTTCTTTTCAAGAGATATTAAAATAGCTCCGATCCCATGTCCTAGTAAGTTTGAAGCTCCATCGAAGAACATAATCCACTTATTATTTTCAAGTTCTTCATGTTGGATGTGCATTATGTGTTCATCTGGAAAATCATCTTGGAGGGATTGATATTCGTCAGTTGGCCCATGTGCCAGGTAGTCTGCTAAAGGACTACCTTTGATAGCCTTCTGAGTGACATGAACAATGTCGAATTCTGAAAGGAGTACCTGCCACCTAGCTATCCTTCCAGTCAAGACGGGTTTTTCAAACAGGTATTTGATTGGATCCATTTTGGAAATTAACCAAGTTGTATGTCTGACCATATATTGTCGAAGACGCTGAGTTGCCCACACCAATGCACAACATGTTTTTTCGATTGGTGTATAACAAGTCTCATAGTTTAGAAATTTCTTACTGAGGTAATATATGGCTTGTTCTTTCTTACCCGTATCATCTTGTTGACCGAGCACACATCCCATGAATTCGTCGAGTACTGAAAGGTAAATAATCAGGGGTCTACCTTCCACAGGTGGTACTAACATTGGAGGATTGGTTAGGCACATTTTGATTTTTTCAAAAGCTTGTTGACATTCATCATTCCAAACTTTCGGTTGGTTTTTACGCAATAACTTGAAGATGAGCGTACACTTGTCCGTTAATTGCCCAATGAACCATGCGATGTAATTTATTCGGCCCAAAAACCCTCTGACTTCTTTTTCTGTTCTTGGTGGGAGCATTTCTACAATTGCCTTTGTTTTATCAGGGTCTACCTCAATTCCTTTTTTACTGACAATAAACCTAAGGAGTTTTCGTGATCGTACTCCGAACGTACATTTAGCCGGATTAAGTTTGATTTGGTATTTCCGAAGTTGATTGAATAATTTCTTTAAGTATTGGAGATAATCTATCTCATTTTTAGACTTGGCGATCATGTCATCCACATATACTTTGATTTCTTTGTGAATCATATCGTGAAATAATGTTACCATAGCCCTTTGATAAGTAGCCCCTGCATTCTTGAGTCCAAAAGGCATTACTCTATAACAGAATGTACCCCACGACGTAATGAAGGAAGTTTTTTCTCTATCTTCAACAGCCAATTTAATTTGGTTATACCCTGCATATCCATCCATGAAAGAATTGAGAGTATTCGTAGCGGTATGATCCACCAGCATATCAATATGTGGTAAGGGAAAATCATCTTTTGGACTAGCACGATTTAAGTCCTTGTAATCTACGCATACTCTGATTTTTCCATTCTTCTTTATAACTGGCACGATGTTTGCCAACCATTCAGGGTATTTTGACACGATTAGAAAATTGGCATCCAACAGTTTTTCTACTTATTCCTTAATTTTCAAGGACCATTCTGGCTTTACTCTTCTGAGTTTCTGCTTAACTGGCTGAAATCCCTCTTTTAGTGGTAATCTATGCTCCACTACGCTTTTATCAATTCCAGGCATATCATGGTAGGACCATGCGAACACGTCCACATACTCTCTTAGTAATTGTATCAACCTTTCCCTGACATCATCGTCAATTTGGGTACCAATATTTACTTCTTTCTTATTATCTTCTTGTCCCAAATTGATGGCCTCAGTTTTTTCCTGATGGGGCTGTATTGATTGAGCTTCTTTTTTCAACAGTCTTTTCATGTCCAGGGAAATGGTCCCTTCCTCACTGTCTGACTCAATCCATTCGTCTTCGGCTTTATTTTTTACCTTATCTTTAGGAATATTATCTTGTAATTATTTGGGAGAGTATATTCTTCCGCTTCTAGTCATGCCCCCAATACCGGCTATGTTGGAGATATCTTGATTGATTGGTGATTCTTCTGAGTATCTCCAAGGTACAACTTTATTTGATGAATAAGGGAAAGGACGAGGCATGAATAAACGTAAAGGCGTTATTGCCTCTTCCCTTTTATCGATTGGAATGACCAACGGTGCTTGTTTGTTATCATCTTTAGGTCTATCGACCGTTGTAGAGATTTTGATGATGAAAGGCTTCTTTTCCATTTATTCTCATTTGTGGAAAGCACATCAATTAATCCTTTCTTTTTATTATCTTTATTATTAAAATGAGGAGGGATGTATGAATGTATGCAACTTATGAATGCAATAGACAGTTTAAGGATAATCCTTTTTTATTTTGTCTAGAAAGTGTTCATCCTTCTATACAATGCTTTTAAGTAAGTGTTGACAAAAACAGAGAAGCTTGAAGAATCTTATAGGTAAATTAGGCTTTCTTCGTAATTCATCTTTAGCTATTCTCACATGATTTCTGAGCGTCTTAACTTGCTCATGTACCGCCTGGATCATATTTTCACTATATCGTCGAGCCTCTTTTATCTTTTCTTCCTGATGAACGATCAAGGTTTGATGTTGGTCAGACCTCTCTATTACTTGGTCTCTTTCACGAAGTAATTGACCGTATTGAGCTAATCCATCTCTTTCTTTATCATGTAGCTCATCCAGGTTTTCTCTATATCTTTCAGCGATTTCCCACCATTTTTGTGCTTCTGACCGAGTTTCTGCTAGGTCATCTTGTATTAACTTGATCATTTTTTCCTATTCTGCAAGCGCACTCTCAAGATGTGCTATTTCGTCATTCATGTCCCGGAATAGACTATCTTGTTCAAGCTTCATAAATTTCAATGCTTGTTTAGTCTCTTCTTGGTAATCAGCACAATCATTCTTAAGGCGCTCTATTTCATGGTCCTTCTTTTTACACTGCCTTTTTAAACCATCTATTATAAGGGTTGATTCTTGTTCTTTCTCTTCAAAAGCCCTCAACTGAGCTTCCATTACTTCTACCCTTTTATTTAAGGCATTGACCTGCAATTGTAGCTCTTCATTAACTAATGTTGTAGTGAATGTAGCAGATGGTTGGGGTATCCTTCTACTTTTCCTCCATTCCTCATATTCGTGGGACGTAGACACCTGAACCTTTCTGAGTTCTTTATCTCCTATATAGACTGGTCTTTCCCATGCTTTCTGGACAGCAGATACTTCTTCAGAGCTATGGGAATAATGGCATAGACTCAGCCCTCTAAGCTCTTCTTGAGTTGGCACAGTCTGGGTTCTCATGAGTTGTCTCATAGCTATCTTGGGAGAGTAAGCTATGTAACCCCTGAGGCCTAGTAGTGGTATGCTCAGGTAATCTTCGCATCGTATAAGAATATAACCGGGTCGAAACCAAGGGCAAACCCATGATACATGCTCTACTTTCTAGTTTTCTAACTCGGTTTTCCATTCTAAAGCTTGATGATGTTGAAGAGGGATTTTCGAAAAACTCCTTAAAGGATCAGGGAATATGCCCATGAGGCTTGAAGCGTAGAAGTGAGTAATGCCCCATACATATAGTAATGAAGTACAACATCTAAGTGTTTTCCCCTGTTTCTGTCGGCAAAAATCTACTAAAAGTAGGGTATCAGCGAGAATTGCAGGTATAGGACTCTTGGAGTATACATCCCAGGCAAAGAATGCATCTATTGCAGCATGATCCACAACGTTCACATGAAATGGGAATAATACGATTCCGAACATTGCCAATGCTAAAGTTTTTTTGAAGGTTGACCAATCTTTCTTTTCAGCCAAAGAGATTAAGTGGTATTCTATTATTGATATTTTCCAACCTCGGATGTTCCCTTTTCCCTCTAGGATGGATTGATGAGGAGGCAATCGTATAATAGTAGCAACCTTATTCACGACAACATATACTCCTGAGCAGACATAGACCCCGACTGACTAAGGCCATCTAACCATGAGTTCATATTCTTCTAAGGTTGGTACTAAATCAAATTGCGAAAATTCAAAGCAGTGCAGGTCGGGATTCCAGAAGTGGACCAATGCTCTAACAAAGATAGGATCGATGCTGATTTTCAGGAAGTCAAGAATCCTTCCATAAGATTTCTCAAAACTAGCATTGACCTCTGGCGGCATATATGTACACAACTGCCTTAGCTTCTCTACACGGCATAGAAGGATTTCCACTTTCTTTAACTGTCTTTTACTGGATCCCTCCATTATCTAAAAGAAATGAGAATGCATGATATGAGGATGAGTCTTTGTAAATGTATGCATGCAAGTGTTTGTTTTTCTAAGTATTATCATGTTTTATTCCTAGTATGATACATGATAGTGCTTGGTTTTTTCTTGAAAAGGAAACTATCTATATGAATGTTTATGGATTTTGATGAAGAGAGTCCTATTTTCTTCTCTTATTATCTTTATGAACAAATATTGTATGAATAATAATACTTTGTAAAAAAAAAAAATATTTTTATTGTAAGAGGTATTTTTATTGCTTTGAATTGTTTTTTATATTTTTATGACCCTTTATCTCTTCTGTTGGTCAACGTGGCTACTTAGCTTACAAAGAACCTGGAACCAGGCTAGCTTAAATGAAGATTGTCCGAGATAAAGTTGGTTTATTCTTATCACTTTTATGGTTTTTAGGATTTTTACTATTTTTATCTGTTATATGATTACCCTATGCTAATGCATCAATACAAATATAGCAAACAAATGCACACAAAATTCATTCATCCACGAGCAGAGCCACGCTATTTTCGAGGTGGGGTTTTCCTGCAGAAACGTGCTTGGTTTAGGCGGTTCTAAACTGTTCTCACCAAGGCCAAAGGTCCCCAAGGTGCCCCCATTATAGGGACCTCTCAATCTCTCAGTGCTCAGGTCATGCACGGAACTCCGTGTCGACATCCTTAGACCAAAAAAAGAGAGTTATCACCTTGAGTTGGTGGTTTTCTGACAACGGTTGTAGCCCTGTGTGCCAACAAGCCGATCGTATCTGCCACTCACTCCCTATAGGTATTCACTCTTGCCCCCAGGTATAGAGGGATTGTAGTGTTCAAGGGTTTTTGTGTACAGTTTCTATTTCAGACAATTTGCAGAAAATAATCATACAGCAGTTATTAAAGCCATACAATAAAACATACAACGAAGGGTAAAGGCGTAATTTTAAATCTTTACTTATTTTGAATTTATCTGTCACTAAATGGGATCAACTCTCTAGCTTCCCCAGTGAAATTTCCATCTGTCGCTGCCATCCGTTCCGACGTCTAGGGACATCTCGAACGTTTATGCGAGCGGTCGCGAAAAGATGGTTTAGACTCGCGTTTTATTTAAAATGTCTTCATTGCTTCCGAGGTGCTCAACAACTTAACTATCCTCTAATAAAAGCAAGGTTTTCGCAAAAGGGTTCTTATGGAGTCGGCACTAATGTTTTGACCATAAACATTGGAAAAGGATAAAAAGGCATTGATTTTAAGAAAAACCAAACTTGGTCATTATAACCAGAGTTGGGTAAGGGAGTTAGTTACGTATGGGGAAGGTGTTAGCACTCCACAACGCCCCTTTCGGGTTCCCTATGACGGATTAATTCATTAAGTAAAGATTAAGAGAAATTACGCTATTACCCTATTTTATTTATACAATATTTAAAAATGGCTATCTACATGATTTTATTTTCTATTGCATACATAAAGCAATAAATAAAGCAATAAAAGAGAAGAGAAGTGAAGAGAACCTCCGTAGCAAGCTTTTTATTGCAAATCTTTAACTGTGAGGATGCGTTTTGGCAATCCCCCGCTCTACAAAAACTCTCTTCCCCGAATACAAGATCGACTCTACTAAAATTTTAAGAAGAATCGAACGCTGGAAGAATATTCCATAACTGATTATTACCTTTTTAGGCAATCGGAGAGTTCATTCGAAAGAGAGAGAGAAGACCAGTGTCTGGAGTGTGAAAAATGCTCAAATGAGCTTCCTATTTATAGTTTTTTCAGCCTGGCAGCTCGGGACGACCGTCTGGGGTGCAGAAAACAGGGATGGCCATCTGAGGAGGCCGGGACGGCCGTCCCAAGTGACAAAAATGGTTGAGACGGCCGTTTTGCATGTGGGACGGCCGTCTGGGCTAACTGGGACGACCATCCCGACTTCTGGGACGGCGATCTCGACTGTTTTGGCCAGATTTTGTGTTCTGGGACTCCCAGGAAGCTTTCCTTTCTTTATTCGGAAGTCGTTTGATGCCGATAGACGTCCACCGAAGCTTTATCTTCAGATAGAAAGTCTTCTTGGCCTTTATTGAGCGGCCGGGCAAAATTAGGGGTCTACAACATCTAATGGTCATTGTTTTATCTTGGTGGCCATTGACTATTTCACCAAATGGGTTGAGGCAACATCATATGCGCACGTGACTAGAAAAGTGGTGACCACCTTCATCAAGAAAAATATTCTATGTCGGTACGACATCCCTCATAGGCTCATTAATGATAATGGGACCAACCTCAATAATAAGATGATGGAGGAATTATGTCAAGACTTCAAAATTCAACACCACAATTCCTCTCCGTACCGACCTAAGATGAATGGTGCAGTAGAGGCAGCCAATAAGAATATTAAGAAAATCATCCAGAAGATGGTAGTAACCTACAAAGATTGGCATGAAATGTTTCCCTTCGCCTTACATGGCTACCGAACTTCAGTGCGAACCTCCACAGGGGCTACTCCGTTTTCCCTCATATACGAAATGGAGGTCGTACTACCAGTAGAGGTCGAAATACCCTCCCTGCGAGTTGTTATGGAAGCAAAATTAACAAAAGCCGAATGGGTCAAAAGCCGATATGATCAGTTGAACCTAATCAAAGAAAAACGGTTGGACACCATATGTCGGGGGAAAGTTTATCAAAAGAAGATCAAGAAAGCCTACGACAAGAAAATCAATCCCCGCACCTTCCGGGAAAGGGAGCTGGTAATAAAGAAGTTACTTCCAGCCCAGAAAGATAAAATTGGAAAATGGGCAGCAATCTATGAAGGATCCTTTGTGGTCAGGCAAGCCTTCTCAGGAGGAGCCATTATCCTCACCAACATGGACGGAGAAGAGCTCCGACATCCAGTCAACTCAGATGAGGTAAAGAAATACTACGCTTAAGGACATTGCTCATGACCCGTCAGGATGAAAACTCGCAAAGAACATCCTGGGCTAAAGATAGGGTCCATATTCCTCGCTAGGATATGTCCTAAGCAAAAATTAGAGGTTAAAAAAAAAACAAAAAACAACAACAACAAAAAAGGGAGCAATGATTACCTTAGCCGAAAACCGCAAGGCGACTTAGGTAATACCTTCACAGAAGCAAGCAAACTTCACATGATCTTCACTCCGAGCTCGAGCATCTCAATTGAAGCAACCAGGAAAACCAGAGAAACAGAAATCACGGACATGATTGTTATATCCTATACAGTTTAGCCAACCTTGGCCAGCCCTGCTTATAAATTCCTTTGTAAATTCTTCTGTAAAAATAAACCATTTGATTATATCAACAAAAATTGTCTTCTCTTCTCTTGACCTACTTGTGAGAATGCCTCTGTATTAACGAACATGAGCATGCATAAAACAAGCAATACAAGAAAGCATAAGAAAGAAAAGGAAAACAAGATCAAAACAAACAGCGCCTGCTAGGATAGTCTCAGGCAAAAATAGGGCAGCCTGCTAGATTGAAAACCCGCAAAGGGCGGTCTAGACAAAAGTTAAGGCCTTCATAAAAAGGAAAAAGCCCGCCGAGACTTCCTAGGCAAAAATTAAGGCAAAACCCGCTAGATCGAAAACCTGCAAAGGGTGGTCTAGGCAAAAGATAGGGCTAAAACAAAAAACAAAAAATTCATAAGAAAAATCACGGGAAAAACAGCAAAGAAAGTACCAGTCACTTTCTAGGTACCCCAACTAAAAATGAAATTGCATTAAGAGCATTCACGCACAAATAGTCGCACAAAAATAACTTTGTCAAAATCAAAGCAAACAAAAATACTTCAGGCAAATAAAACCAAAAACCATTCATATAAAAATATTCGCTTTGTGCTTGCATTCGAAAAATAAGAACACACCTAAAAGTATTCAGGTAAGACTTCACCGACTCTACCAAAAATATACATCAATCACATTGACCAAGAGTATCCTCAACAACCGACAAGAGTCGAACAAAAAATAAACAAGACCATCCCAGCAGCTAACAAGCTGGATGAACACCAACAGAATCCCCGACACAGACCGGACGACCACTCCAAGAAAAGACAAAAACAAAGACAAAAGAAAGTATCTCAAAACACGGCGCATGAGCCACCTGAGCAGCAAGCCGCCACCACCACCAGTCCTATGCAGTGGACTGTACCAGCCTGGTAGGGGGTTCATACCTATCAACCAGCACACGAGGTGCGCCTGATCTGCACGCGAGCCGGATCAGTAAGTCGCAACTTCTAGCCTAATGGGGGTTTATACTCATCCAGTCCTACGCACAATGGGTTGTAACTACCAGCCTGATGGGGGGTTCATACTCATCCAGTTCTACGCACAGTGGACTGCAACTACCAGCCTGATGGGGGTTTTATACCCTTCAACCGAGGGATCGGCTACCATTAGAAGGAGTATCCTGAGGTTCTACCATGTGTCAACCGAAGGGATCGGCTACCGTCAGAAGGAGTATCCTGGAGGTGCACAACACACTTTTCCCCAGAAGATCAACCGCCGCAAGACGGAACATCCGAAGGGTAATCGGGCAAGAGGGTCAACTCCTTTACCCTCCAGTCAATCTTCTTGGCATAACAGGCCAACAGTCGGCTAGTCAGGTAAAGGGGGGGTAGTTGTAGACCCCAAATCTTGCCCGGCCTCAAAATAAGAGCAGAACACCTCCTATTTGAAGATGGGTGAAGCCTAAGAAGCCACTAGGAGAGACTATTAGTCCCCACATTAGGATAGGAAGGATTTTTTGTATAAAAATAAGGATTTTTGCCTTCAGGGGTTGAGACCGCCGTCTCGCTTTTTGGGACCGCCGTCTCGCTTTTTGGGACCGCCGTCTCGCCATTACTACAAGTCGAGACTGCCGTCTCGCCACTTGCCAATGGCGAGACCCCCCTCCTGTTTGGCAAGAAGTCCCTCTCGTCACTGGGAAAGTCAATACCGCAGTCTCGCCAAACGAGACGGCGATCTCGCCACTTATCCAAGTCGAGACCGTCGTCCCAAATGGCGAGACGGCCGTCTCGACCTGATAGGCGCGAATCCCCATAAATAGTGAGCGCTTACCCCCCCCCCCCTCATTTCACACAGTTTCTTCCACTTTCCCTTCTACACTTTCTTCAAATTCTCTTTCTAGAGTCTCTCCGAAGCATTTCCGGAGTTTCTGAGAGTTTTAGAGAGTTTTTTATAGCGTTTCGAGAGAGTTTTCAGCGTTGTAAGAGCGAAGGGCTGCAAAAACGCACCCTACTTTCAAGAAAATTAATTAAAAGCTTGCCTCAGAGATTTCTTCATTCTCTCCCTCTCTTTTACTGTCTTTATTTTTATGATTAAATTGTGTAATAGATATTAGGGTCATGTAGTCATTATTTTAATTCCGAAAATAAAAGGGTAAAAGCGTCTTTTCAAAAAGTTTATTTATAAAATAGCTGGCCTATCATAGGGAACCCGAAAGGGGCGTCATAAAGGGAACTAACATTTCACCTACACGTAACTAACTCCCTTACCCAACTCTGGTTTTAACGACCAAAGTTGGTTTTTCGAAAAACCAATGCCTTTTTCCTCCTTTTTTGATGTTTTCGGTAAAAACATCGGTGGCGACTCCATAAGAACCCCTTCAAATTAGTTCTTAGTTCAGCCCGGTTATCGGACAACCTAAGAACACCCTTTCGAAAACCTCGCCTCTAGGTTCAGCCAGGTTATCGGACAACCTAAAGGCGTTGTAACATCACCCATAAAAACACGAAAATTAGAAAGTCAGAACCATCGCGTCGCTCTGACCGCCTCTTTTTGACGGCGGCGACATATGGTGAATCCACTGGGGATCTTCTTGTAAGTCCTTGGGGGAGTAGATCCTTCCACTTCTAGTCATGCCCCCAATGCCGGCTATATTGGAGATATCCTCCTTTATTGGTGAAGATTCTCCATATCTCCACGGTACAACTTTATTTGACTCGTGGGGGAAAGGACGTGGCATAAATAGTTGCACGGGGTGCCCTTACCCCCTCTTCCTTATTGGTTTTGAGGATCAATGGTCGAGGCTTATTATTCTCTTGTGGTGGATCGACCGTTGGGGAGAGCTTGATTAAAAGTGACTTTCTCTCCATTCTTCTGATTTGGAAGACGTGTCAATTAATCCTTCCTTTTTATTATCTTATTTATTAAAAGTGAAGGAGGGGGAATTAAATATGCAAATGAATGATATGCATGCAAGTAGACAATTGTTTAATAAAGAAAAATTTCATTTATCCGTAGAAGGTGTACATTCCCCTATTCCATACTACGAAGCAACTTTTGACAGAAGCAAAAAAGCCTAAAGAAACCCACAGACGGGTCTTGATCTCTATGTAATTCCCTTTCGGCTTCCCGGACGTGACGAGCGAGTGCTTCGCTTTGCTTCTGGACCGCCTGGCTCATATCTTCACTGTACTTTTGAGCCTCTTTGATCTTCGCCTCTTGATGGATGACCAAGGCTTGTAGCTCGTCGAGTTTTGCAAGGGCTCGGTCCTTTTCTCGTAGTACATGGCCATATTGAGCTAGCCCGTCTCTTTCTTTGCAGTGCAGCTCAGTGAGACTTTTGTTGAGTCTTCGATTGGCCTCTCGCTCTTGGCGTATTTCTGACCGAGTCCTTGTGAGGTCTTGTAACAAGTCCTTGATCATCTGAGTCTGTTTTGCTGATTCAGCCTCAAGGCGTGCTAATTTGGTGGTTATTTCTTGAAGTTGGCTATCCGAGCTGGTTCTAGCAGGTTTGGATGCTCGGATAGCTTGCTCATTAGAATCAGCACACTGATCCTTGAGGCGCTCTATTTCATGATCCTTTTTCTTGCATTGCCTCTGTAGACCGTCTATGGTGAGGATAGATTCTTGTTCTCTTTCTTCAAGGGCCCTCATCTGGGCTCCCATGATTTCTATCCTCTGGGTCAAGGCGTTGACTTGAGTTTGCAGCTCTTCACTATTCAAATATGTAGCGAGCGAGCTGGATGGTTGAGACATCCCTCTTTTCCTTCTCCACTCCTCGTAGTCACTAGAGACAACTACTCGAGTTTTTCCTAGCTCTCTATCTCCCATAAAGACTGGTTTCTCCCATGCTCTTCTCACAGCTAGTGAGTTAGCAATTGTGCATGGGTCTCCAACGAAACACAGTCCTCCGAGATCCTCTTGGGATATTGTAGTTTGAGTCCTCATGAGTTGTCTCATAGTTACTCTAGGTGAATAGGCTATGCAACCCTTGAGTCCTATCAACGGTATGCTCAGGTAATCTCCACATCTGATGAGGACTGGGTCGGGTCGGAACCAAGGGAAAACCCAGGATAATTGGTTGGCATCCCATTGTTCCAACTCGTCCTTCCACTCTGAGGTTAGGCGTCGGTGGAGAGGGATTTTGGAGAAGCTCCTCAAAGGGTCGGGGAACATCCCCATGTGACTAGAGGCGTAGAAATGTGTGATTCCCCACACAAAAAGTAGTGAAGAGCAACAACGGAGTGTTTTTCCTTTCCTTTGGCGACAAAATTCCATCGAGAGCAAGGTGTCGGCAAGAAGTACAGGCAAGGGACTCTTCGAGTTCACATCCCAGGCGAAGAAGGCGTCCATGACGGCTTGATCCACTGTGTTGACGTGGAAGGGAAACAAGATTGTTCCAAATATGATCGAGGCCAGGGTTTTGTTAAAAGCGAACCATTCTTCCCTTTCAGCCAAAGTGGACAAATGGTCTTCTAACATTGAAACTTTCCAACCCTGGATGTTCCCTTTTTCAATCAGGGTAGTCTGCCGGAATGGTAATCGGATGATGGCAGCGATTTGTGCTGCAGGAGTGTATGCCCCGTGGCGGATATGGACCTCGACTGATTTGGGCCATTTTAGCATAATCTCGTACTCCTCCAAAGTGGGCACCATGTCGAACTGTGGGAATTCGAAGCAGCGCAGACTGGAGTTCCAGAAATGAACTAGAACCTTGATAAAAATGGGATCGACACAGATCTTCAACAGGTCGAGGATCCGTCCATAGGATATTTCGAAGTCGGAGCGGACCTTTGGTGGCATTATCGTGCAAAGTCGTTCTAACTTCTCAATATGGTATCGGGGAATGTCCACTTTCTTCATTTGTCTACTAGTCCCCTCCATTTTCTAAAACCAAAATGCATGTTTTATGAATATGATGCTTATTTGTAGATATGAATGTGAGTGTTTTATTTGTCCTATTTATCATGTTTTATTTCTACATGATGTATGGTATTTGTGTATATATATATATATATTTTAAAATAAACTATCCGTATGAATGATTTATGAGTGTAATGTTTATGAACAAGGTCCCATTTATTTTTATTTGTTTTAGGTTTTTATTTGATTTTATTTTAGAGCCTTTTATCTCTTCTGTCAGACTGCGTGGCTACTTAGCTTACAAAGAACCTGAAGTCAGGCTAGCTAAAAGGCAGACTGTCCGAGATAAAAATGGCTTTATGTGAAAGAATAATGTTTAGCATCCCTTATCTCTTCTATCGGACTGTGTGGCTACTTAGCTTACAAAGAACTTGAGATCAGGCTAGCTAAAAGGCAGACTGTCCGAGATAAGGGCGTTTATTGCAAAAAATGTTTTTTGTGATTTTTCTGTTGTTTGGTTATGCTATGCAATCAAATGCAACAAACAAATGCGCACACAATTCAATCATCCGCGAACAGGAGAGAAGTCATTTTAATCACGAGGTAGGGTTTTCCTGCAGAATAGTGCATTGGCAAAGGTAGGTTTTAACTGTTCTCACCAAGGCTAAGGCCCCCAAGGTGCCCCCATTATAGGGTCCCCACTCTCCAGCCTTCCGACCATGCTTAACACTAAGGTCATAGTCAGCCTTTGTGCCAAAAGAGGAAGGTTATCACCTTGAGTGGTGGTTTCCGATCACATTGGTGGGCTCAAGGCCATCACTACAACGAACCGTACCTGCCACCCACTCCCTATGGATTTCTCACTTACCCCCGGGTATAGAGGGAACTGTTGTGTGCAAAGGTTTGTGTATAGTTTGTATTTCAAAGAATTGCGTAAACATAAACAAACAATAGTTATTAAAGCCAAGCATTTAAAGCATGTTATAATATAAGGTAGGGTAAAAGCGTAATTTCTTAGTTTATTTATTAAGCTGGCCCATCACTAAATGGGATCAACTCTCTAGGCTTCCCTAGTGGAGTCGCCATCTGTTGCCGCCGTCAAAAAGAGGCGGTCGGAGCGACGCGATGGTTCCAACTTTCCAATTTTCGCGTTTTTATGGGTGATGTTACAATGCCTTTAGGTTGTCCGATAACCGGGCTGAACCTAGGGGCAAGGTTTTCGAAAGGGTGTTCTTAGGTCGTCCGATAACCGGGTTGACCTAAGAACTAATTTGAAGGGGTTCTTATGGAGTTGCCACCGATGTTTTTACTGGAAACATCGAAAAAGGAGGAAAAAGGCGTTGGTTTTTTGAAAAACCAACTTTGGTCATTAAAACAAGAGTTGGGTAAGGGAGTTAGTTACATGTAGGGGAAGTGTTAGTTCCCTTTACGACGCCCATTTCGGGTTCCCTATGATAGGCCAGCTATTTTATAAATAAACTTTTTGAAAAGATGCTTTTACCCTTTTTATTTGTGGAATTAAAATAATGACTACATGGCCCTAATGTCTATTACGTAATTTAATCATGAAAATAAAGACAGTAAAAGAGAGGGAGAGAATGAAGAAACCTCTGAGGCAAGCTTTTAATTAATTTTCTTGAAAGTATGGTGCATTCTGGCAGCCCTTCGCTCTTAAAACGCCGAAAAACTCTCTCGAAACGCTATAAAAAACTCTGTAAGACTTCCTAGAAACTTCAGAAATGCTTCGGAGGGACTCTAGGAAGAGAATTTGAAGAAAGTGTAGAAGGGAAAGTGGAAGAAATATGTGAAATGAGGGGGGGAACGCTCATTATTTATAGTGATTCGTGCCTGTCAGGTCGAGACGGCCATCTCGTCATTCGGGACGGCGGTCTTGACTTGGATAAGTGGCGAGACCGCCGTCTCGTTTGGCGAGACGGGGGTATCGACTTTCCCAATGACGAGAGGGCCTTCTTGCCAAACGGGAGGGGGGTATCGTCATTGGCAAGTGGCAAGACGGCCATCTCACCAAACGAGACAGCGGTCTCGACTTGCAGCAATGGCGAGACGGCGGTCCTGAAAAGCAAGACGGCGGTCTCGACCCCTGAAGGCAAAAATCCTTATTTTTATACAGAAAATCCTTCCTATCCTAATATGAGGCCTAATAGTCTCTCCTAGTGGCTTCTTAGGCTTTGCCCATCTTCGAATAGGAGGTCTTCTGCTCTTGGTTCTTTGTTGTACTTGGTTGTACCGTTCCGGACTTAACGTGACTGAAAAATAACTTTCCCTTCTTTCTTTTTTTTCTTTTATCTTTTTTTTTTTGAAGAGCACACTTTGCCATGTTCGTGTCCCTTTTTCTTCACTGTAGGGGTTCCAATCCTCTTGTTGACTATACGCCTCCATATTCCCAAATTAATTGTTAGAATAATGTTGTGAGGGTCAAGAAAAAAGAAGTAAAGGGTAAATTCAACGACTTGTGTTTTAGACGGTTGATTTTATTTAGAAAGGATTTTGTAAGAATGGTTGGCTAAGGTTAGGCCTTGGTGTTTAAGCTTTTGTTTAAGCAAACCTTTTCTCCCTTTTTCTTTTGTTTCGGATTTGCACTTTAGCCTATTTCCATTGCTTTTTATGGCTAGTTGATTTCCCTAGATCACCCTTTGGGTTTTCGAACTAGGATATTGTGTTTTGGTCCTATCTTTTGTCTAGGTTCCTTTTTTTTTATTATTATTTAGGGAATCCTAGCGGACTTTATTTTGTAACCCTAACTTTTGCCTAGGCTACCCTTTATTTTTGTTCGGGTGTCCTACCGGGCTGACCCTATTTTTTGCATAGCCCCCTTAGTGGGTTTCCTACCGGCTATTTTGCCCTTTTCTTTTGGCCTTTGGCTTTTATGGGCTTTTTTTGTTATTATATTTTTTTTTCACAATATTGGCGAAGCATGACTTTATTTATGGTGAGGTAAAGCCTTATTTTGTGCTTCTAATCGACCAGCTTGATTGTAAAGGCAATGGTAAATTTTGATTACTTGGACGCGCTTTTTATTATTCTTTCTCTTTTTTGTTTACTTAGACAAGATTATTGTGAGGCCTAGTCATGAAATAACAAGAAGATAAGTAGATAGTAAGAAGCGTATTCTTTATTAATTAATGAGGGAATATGTGCCCTGAAATGCCCGGGGGTCGGGCTAGCCTTGGGGGATAATCTCTAACAATCATTGGGTTTACATCCCTTAAGTAAAGAAAAAGATCTCATAATGACTAGGGTAGCTCTTGACGCTTGCATCCCTCCGCTTCGGAATATCTGTTTGAGTGTGCGGAGGGGAGACTTCCCTTTTCTTCCTTCTACTCGGCCCTTAGTAGGGTCATATCCTAAGCCACACTTAAAAGGATTATCTTTGAATTCTGGGGGTTCCCTCATCCCTTGGGAATCTGCCCCCAGTCCTTGGCCAGGATGGTAGCCATGCTTCATCATCATGCGGGCTACCTTCATATTTTTGGGAAGTCTCTCTATACTGGCTATTTCGAGCGCTTGAAAAGATTATTCAAGAGCCTCTTCAGCCGCATCCACATAAGATTGGGTAGACGGTCCACTGATCAGGATATCATCTTCTGCTTGGACCGTGACCAGCTTGTCATCCACTATGAACTTGACTTTTTGGTGAAGCGTTGAAGGTACTGCCTTAGCGTCATGAATCCAAGGCCTGTCGAGGAGACTGTAAGAATTAATGGTTAAGTTCAAGAGGGGGGGTGAATTGAACTTTAGAAATCTTTTTCGAAAAACCCTCTTTCTTTGTGGAAGAATGATTAATCTTTATCCAATCTTTTATTAGGCAGATTTGGTTTTAAACAAAGCAAGAATATAAACCAGAAATGAAAAGAGATGAAAGCAGAAATACAACACAAGAGTTTATACTGGTTTACTCTTTCCAAGTGCTACATCCAGTTCTTGACAAATCTGCCAAGTTCCACTAATACCAAGTGAAAATACAAACCAGTAGATATACACCAATCTATCCCAAGAACTACCTTACAACACCACAAGATAGACTCTTGAAAAACCACCCAGCAACCAAACCCGATTGCTTGTAACCGATCATGCATTCAAACCCAATCTACACAATTAGAATTCGTACAAGTATATGAAAAGAATAAACCCGGATCTGCAGCTTTTACAATATAGAAGTCCGAAGCAATTTTTCTAACTCGAGAACTTTCTCTCTTGAAGATCTTTCAACAATCTTGATCAAAACGCCTTATGATATGAAATGTTTATGAATGCTCAGATAAAGACATAAATATGAGAGCTCCAAGATTGCTTTCAATCGTTTTCCAAATTGTATCTTTGAAAGAGAAATCAAAACTGTATTTATAGAGTAAAAGAGAGGGACTGATAGATTCAATCGATTTAAAATGATGTTTCAATCGATTGATTTCATTTAAAACTCATTCAATCGGTTAATTCGAGCTTTCATTGAATTGAAACAGTTAGAAGAAAAATGTTAGCTCTCTGTTTCAACCGATTAAAATATATTTTAACAGATTGAAATTCTGAGATACCTTAAAATGAAAAATGATATCTCTCTGTTTCAACAGATTAAAATTTATTTCAACAGATTGAAATTCTGAGATACTTTAAAATGAAAAATGACATCTCTCTGTTTCAACAGATTGAACTTGATTTCAACAGATTAAAATTCTGAGATACTTTTGAAATGAAAAATGACTAGAACATTTTAATCTATTGATTTCTCAATTCAACAGATTAATACTGCGAACCCCTTAATATGGAAAAACCATCAAGAACATTTTAACTTGTTGATTCTACGATTCAATCAATTAAAATTTTGGCTGTATATATACATTTCCTATTTTAAGTGATTTTAACAGATTGAAACTTCTTTTTAACAGATTGAAAAACTCAGTTTGTTCTTTCAAGGCTTAAAGATTGGTTTTTCATGCAGTTAGATAAATTCTATGAAATGCAACATTTATAGGCGCTTATCACAAGATCTACTGAAACTATCAAGAGATTAAATTCTAAACCTATAACCTATCTACCTACACACCCACAAAATAAACTCTATAAACTCTATATGTCTTCATCAAATCCAACAAGTGCTTCAATCTCCCCCTATTTGATGGAGACAAATAACCACTGCACCTGCATAAACAATAACAGAACAGAGACATATGATTTTGTGATGTGTGTGTAGTGTCAGTATAAGCGAATACTTCTCCCCCTATTTGACTTCATCAAAAATTGTTTAATTACAAGCCATAAGTACCATGTAGGTACCCAAAATTAAGACAAACAAAAAAAACACAGGTGAAAGAAAGCATAAGAAATTTCACTCATCACCATCCCAGGGACCCTGATTGAATTGGAGGTCTCCAATTCTGCTGAAGATATCCTCCAGTTGATTATCAATGTGCTGAAATCTGGCAATGGAGTCTTCATAAAGTCGATGTTGGCGAGCTTGCAGTGCATAAGTCATCTCCATGTGCCTCCTTTGATTTGTTTGAATTTCATTCATTTGATGCAGCATAGTCCGTTCAAACTGTGAAAGAGGCGTGTCACGGTCAGGTTGTGCCACATAAGGAATCATTTCCAATGGAGACTGCTGAGCCATATCATCTTCCATAGGGTTTGTTTGTCTTGCTTCAGCAAAACTTGGAGCACCAGTATTCTCACCGTCTTCTTCTTCTTCTTCTTCTTCTTCTTCTTCTTCTCTCCTAGCTTCTTCTTTTGAAATCCAATCACCATCAATCTTAATGAATCCCATTTTATGAAGGATGGAGTTGTTAATCTCATTTGTGGGGCGAACGATTTCAGCCAATTCTCCTTCTAAGTCAACACCAAAATGAGTTAGAAATTTAGAAATTAAGATTGCATAGGGATACCTAAAATCACTTAGCCTTTTTGCTTTGATCATATGGTCCTTGATGACAAATACCCAGTTTACTCTGATTCTGTGGTGGATACAATACATCAGTACCAAGTCTCCTTCATTCAGTACTGCATGATTTCTCCCCCTGGGAGTAAGCTGCCAGGCCATTATGAATGCAAGTATTCTTTCTTCAAGGTTAAGCTTTCCAGTGTTGAAGGAACTCACAGAGTCACGCTTATTTCTCAAACAAGAACGAAAGTATTGGACTTTGTTGAATTCTTCTACATCAGAGGTATATCCTTTAGTGACTTTTACTCCTTCATCCTTGAGTGTAGCAACATTTTTCCAGAGAGTGGGAGTAATCTCAATTTCTACTCCTTTAACTTGAGTTTTGAGTGTAGAACCTTCAAATGACAGATTAGTAAAGAAAACTTTGATAAGGCCAGGATAGATTCTACCATTGAGCTCAAGGAACTTCTGAAGTTTCTGGTGTTGCAGCAGCTTTCGAACCCCTCTAAACCCTTCAGCATCCAACCACGAGAATTTCAGAACCTTGGGAATATTAATCTGTTTTCTGCTCATTTCGTAAATGAATAATCCCATCTTTTCTTGATTCCCATTGAACCAGGTTTCAATGCGCCCTCCTCCTGATGTTTCTTGGACAGTAGCTGAGGATTCTCCTCTGCTGAACTTCCTCCTTCCAGATTTGGTGCGCTTAAACATGTTGTTTGAGAGATGAACTGAATACAGAAAAGAGAGAATATTTTTCCAAGAATGAGTACAAGATTTTCTAATCAACTATTGCATACTAAAAGGAATGAGAGAAACCGGACCCTTCATCTACTTTGAATAGTCAATTTTGTCTTTTAGTAAATTACCTCAGTTCTGCTCCGTGTGTCAGAGATGGAAAAGACAGAGAGAGAGAGAGAGAGAGAGAGAGAGAGAGAATGGGTACTGTAACACTCGATTACCTGCATTTCTTCACATCTGATTTCCAATCACAGTCTTTCAGCTTTTATTGGATATACATTACATTTAAGAGAGTAGCTGAAGTTGTTTGTAGTTGCAAAGGCACTTAAACTCAATCTGCAGTAAATAATCAGAAGCAAAGCATACACTACTAGCCCTAGAAAAATTAACCAATTGATTTTCCATAAAATCAATTGATTTTCAATTAATGATATAGACACAAATTATCAAAAGTAAAATAAATCGATTGAATCGTAGATTTAATCGATTAATTCAAAAAGGAAAACATGCAGAGCTACAAAGTTATTGAAATAAATCGATTAAAAACCTATTTAATCGATTAATTTGGCAATAGATCATGAACAGAGATTGAGAATCAGGAAATCAACAGATTATTTCGCAATTTCAATCGATTAAAACACATAGTTTGACAATTATTTCAAAATTTTTAGACAATTGAATCGATTGAACATATTATCAACCTGTTAAAAAGCACAAAACCATAATAAAGGATCAATTATTCAATACTAGATAGATCCAAAATTCCTAATTCAGTTCTAAGCATATTAAGTCTATCTCTAGGTAGTGGTTTGGTGAACAAGTCAGCTAATTGTTTCTCAGTATCGATGAATAAAATTTCACAATCACCCCTAGATACATGTTCTCTAATAAAGTGATGTCTAATTTCAATATGCTTAGTTCTAGAGTGTTGAATAGGATTCTTAGTTAGATTAATTGCACTAGTATTATCACAAACTAGAGGTACCGTGTTGAGAAACACCCCATAATCTTTCAATTGTTGTTTGAGGTAGATACTCTGAGCACAACAACTCCCAGCTGTAATGTATTCAGCTTCTGTAGTTGAAAGAGCTACACATGCTTGTTTTTTGCTGTGTCATGATATAAGACTGCTTCCCAGTAAATGGCATGTACTAGAGGTATTTTTCCTATCCAATCTACATCCTGCAAAGTCAGAATCAGAAAATCCAACAAGTTTAAGAGAGGCACCTTCAGGATACCATAGTCCAACATTAATGGTTCCTTTAAGATACTTGAGAATCCTTTTAGCAGCAGTGAGGTGAGATTCCTTTGGATTTTCCTGAAATCTAGCACAAAGGCAAACACTGAACATAATGTCAGGCCTACTAGCAGTCAGATATAGAAGAGATCCAATCAAACCTCTATATTTAGTTTGATCAACAAATTTCCCTTTTTCATCTAAATCTAGACAGTAGTTAGTAGACATGGGTGTGGAGGATTCTTTGCAATTATGCATATCAAATTTCTTCAAAAACTCATTACAGTATTTAGATTGATTTAGGAAAATACCATTCCTTAATTGCTTAACCTGGAGACCAAGAAAGAAATTCAGTTCTCCCATCATAGACATCTCAAATTCACTTTGCATTTCCTTAAAAAATTTATTACACAAGGCATTACTAGTAGAACCAAAAATGATATCATCAACATAAACGTGAACCAAAATAATGTCAAATCCAGATTTCTTAATGAATAAGGTTTTGTCAACTTCACCTCGTTTGTATCCTTGATCAATTAAGAAATTACTTAGCCTCTCATACCATTGTCTAGGAGCCTACTTTAATCCATAAAGAGCCTTTTTCAGCTTGTAGACATGGTTAGGATGTTTATGGTTTTCAAAACCAGGAGGCTGAGAAACATAGACTTCTTCATTGATGAGTCCATTTAGAAAGGCACTCTTGACATCCATCTGAAGTAATCTGAAACCACTAATACAAGCATAAGCTAATAACAGTCTAATAGCTTCAAGTCTAGCTATAGGTGCAAAGGTTTCATCAAAATCAATTCCTTCCTGTTGATTATATCCTTTGGCTACCAACCTAGCTTTATTTCTAGTAATAATGTCGTGTTCATCTAATTTGTTTTTGAATACCCACTTAGTACCAATTATATTGATATCTTTGGTTTAAGGGACTAATTCCCACACATTATTTCTTTCAAACTGATTAAGTTCATCATGCATGGCACTAACCCAATATTCATCATTTAATGCATCCTTAACAGTTTTAGGTTCAATTTGTGAAATGAATGCCATATGATTGCAGAATTGATTAAGAGAATGTCTAGTGGATACTCCCTTATTGATTTGCCCAATGACATTGTCTAGAGAAAGATCTCTTGGGACAATCCATTCTTTAGGAAGCTCATCCGAGATATCTTCTTCCTGTTCTTCAACAATTCTTTCTAGTGGATCAGTTTTTGTAGGATCAATTGATTGATCACCTTCTTCGATAGTACACTGTTGTTTTATTCTGCAACACTCGAGGAGACTCATTAAAAACGACATGTATTGATTCTTCAACAGATTTTAGTCTTAAATTATAGACTCTATATGCATGACTATTAGAAGAATAGCCAAGAAAGATCCCTTTATTAGATTTTTCATTAAACTTGCCAATATTTTCTTTCCCATTGTTTAGAACAAAACATGTACATCCAAAAACCCTGAACTAGTTTATGTTGGGTTTTCTTCCTTTGTAAAGTTCATATGGGGTTTTCTTAAGAATGGGTCTAATCAAAACTCTATTCAAAACATGACAAGCAGTATTTACAGCATCTGCCCAAAAGTATTTAGGTAAAGCATTTTCACAGGTCGAGATGGCAGTCTCGACTTGCAGCAATGGCGAGACGGCGGTCCCGAAAAGCGAGACGGTGGTCTCAACCCCTAAAGGCAAAAATCCATATTTCTATACAGAAAATCCTTCCTATCCTAATATGGGGCCTAATAGTCTCTCCTAGTGGCTTCTTAGGCTTCGCCCATCTTCGAATAGGAGGTCTTCTGCTCTTATTTTGAGGTCGGGCAAGATTTGTGGTCTACAGCTGCCCCCCCTTTACCTGACTAGTCGACTGTTGGCCTGTCGTGCCAAGAAGATCGACTGGAGGGTAAAGGAATTGACCCTCTTGCCCGGTTACCCTTCGGATGTTCCGTCTTGCGGTGGTTGATCTTATGGGGAAAAGTGTGTTGTGCACCTCCAAGATACTCCTTCTGACGGTAGTCGATCCCTCGGTTGATGGGTATAAACCCCCCATCAGGCTGGTAGTTGCAGTCCACTGTGCGTAGGACTGGATGAGTATGAACCCCCCATCAGGCTGGTAGAGATATTTTACACCTTCTGAGAAAACCTTCTTCTCTACTGCCTTCTGTGCTTTCATTGTTAATCATCACACTTGTTCTTGGAGACTGGCATTCTACAGGTTTCTACAATTTGTTGTCTCCATTACCCAGGTGTTCTTATCTTACTCCTTCATCCTTTGTGGGTTTAGGAGGTGTTTTCATCCCTTTGATTTGTTCAGAGAGGTGTTCATCCCTAGTGTGATTCTAGGGAGATGTTCATCCTTAGTGGGATTTTGAGGAGGTGTTTTTCATCCTTTGATTTTTTCAGAGGAGGTGTTAATCCCTAGTGGGATTCTAGGGAGGTGCTAATCCTTGGTGGGATTCTAAGGATGTGTTTTTCATCCTTTGATTTGTTTAGAGGAGGTGTTCATCCCTAGTGGGATTCTAGGGAGGTGTTCATCCTTAGTGGGTTTCTAAGGAGGTATTAGTTTACTTTTTACTGGTTCTTCTGCTGAGTTGATTGTAATTTGTAAACTGAATTTGAAAGATAGTGAATTGGGAGTCACTCTTATGTTAAGAGTTGATTAGGAACTGGATGTAGGGTTGGCTATACCCAAACCAATATAAATCATTGTGTGTTCTTCTCTTTCCCTTATCTCTTTCTCTTTTCCTGATTATATTATCGCTTCTGCTTTATCTGTGTTCAAACAAATTATTGACTCACAAATAAATTTTTAATTTGACATCTATTAAAATTTATGCATCTATTCAGCCCCCCTCTAGATGTCATTTGTCTAACAAAGGTTTTATAGTATGTAAGAATTAATGGTTGAGTTCAAGAGGGGGGGTGAATTGAACTTTGAAACCTTTTTCAAAAAATGCTTTCTTTGTGGAAGAATGATTAATATTTATTCAATCTTTTATTATGCAGATTTGGTTTTTAACAAAGCAAGAATATAAACCAGAAATGAAAAGAAATAAATGCAAAAATACAACACAAGAGTTTATACTGGTTCACTCTTCCCAAGAGCTACATCCAGTTCTTGACAAATCTGTCAAGTTCCACTAATACCAAGTGAAAATACAAATCAGTAGATACAAATCAATCTACCCCAAGATCTACCTTACAACACCACAAGATAGACTCTTGAAAAATCACCCAGCAACCAAACCCAGTCGCTATAACCAGTGCAGATTCAAACCCAATCTACACAATTAAAATTCGTACAAGTATTGAAAAGAATAAACCTGGACTGTAGCTTTTACAATATAGAAGTCCAGAAGCAAATTTTCTAATACAGAACTTTCTCTCTTCAAGATCTTTCAACAATATTGATCAAAGCGTCTTATGATATGAATGTGTATGAATGCTCAAAAAAACACACGAATATGAGAGCTCCAAGATTACTTTTAATCGATTTCTAAATTGTGTTTCGAAAGAGAAATCAAAACTATATTTATAGAGTAAAAGAGACAAAACTAATAGTTTCAATTGATTAAAATGATGTTTTAATCGATTGTGTTGACAATTCAAGGACTTGATGTTGCACTTGATGAATATGAAGAATGGATTTTGATGATGATCCAAGAACTAAAGACTTAGAATATTGAAGATTGAAGATTGGTGATAATTGTATTGTAATAACTCTGTTTTATTTAAGATTGAGTCTGTATTTTTAGAGTCTAAGATAGCCGGTACATAGTCTGTAACTTAGAAGCTTCAAAAAGCTCAAATTTATCATTTAGGCTCCACTTTAATCGATTATATAGGTAAATAATCGATTAAAACAGTGAGAAAACACTTTCTATACAAACTCACTGTTTTAATCGATTAAAACAGCAAAATAATCGATTGTTTTGTACTGATCCGTACAGATAATCGATTATTTCACCAAATAATCGATTAATCCGAGAGGTTTGGGTTCCGACGTATTTGGCTCTCGTTTTAATCGATTATCACTCCAAATAATCGATTATTTCGATCTGTTTTTCATTTTAAATTTCAAATTAACCCTATTTTCGAAAACCCAATTACTAAGAACCCTAGTTTCGAAATCCCCAATTCCTAAACCCTAATTTCCCTACTTAAACTCTGCTTTGGCACTCAGAAAAGAAGAACAACTTTTTCCATACAAAAGTTAAGTGCTGTGAGTGCCAGAGAACTGTTTGTTGCAAGGAAAGGGGGCTTTTGGAACCTGGTGTGAGGCTAGAAGCGATAAGAATCACTAAGTGGAGTTCTTAGTGGATTGTGTGTTGTGCCGTCTCTAGGGAAAGCTGTTCTTCATCTCTTGTGGATTTCAAGAGAGGTGTTTTCTCGATCTTTATCTCGTTCATTTGTAATCTGTTTGTAACAATTTGTTCTTAGTGACGGCGTTAATCCTCTTTTGAGTGATTAGCAACTCGGACGTAGGGTCTTTTGATCCGAACCAGTATAAACCTACTGTGTAATCTTCTCTACTCTTCTCTATTTACATTTACGCAGTTTTTAATCGGTAAAATTTGGGGAAAGTTTTGAAAACCTAATTTTTATTAAAAATCCAATTCACCCCCCCCTCTTGGTTTTTGTCCGACCACGCGAACATTCCGCTGCGCGATTCTAACAAGTGGTATCAGAGCTTGCTTTGATAGTCATTCAAATATTTTCGAAAATGGCCGGACAAAATCAAACTTTTGCCGAAGGTGCGTCTATCAACAGACCCCCACTTTTTGCGGGTCAAAATTATCCTTTTTGGAAGGTACGTATGCAAATATTTTTAGAGTCTGTTGATAGAGGCGTTTGGGACGCAATTTTAAACGGTCCATTTGTTCCTAAAATTACAGAGAACGGTGTTACCGTTCTTAAACCTATTCCTAGATGGACTGCAGAAGAAAGTCGAAAAGCACAATTTGATGTTAGGGCTAGAAACATTATTTCATCTGCTCTAACCCTTGATGAGTTTTATAGAATTTCAGTTTGTAAAAGTGCACAGGAAATGTGGGAAATTCTAAGGGTGACCCACGAAGGAACTGACGACGTCAAAAGAGCACGTAAAAATTCTTTAATCCAAGAATACGAGATGTTCCGGATGCAACCAGGCGAAACGATATTTGACGTACAGAAACGTTTCACTCATATCGTGAACCATCTCACCGGACTAGGTAAAATTTTTGATGTTGATGAATTAAATGTTAAAATTTTGAAATCTCTAGATAGGAAATGGCAACCAAAGGTGACGCCCATCTCGGAGTCACAAAATCTTGCCACTATGTCTATGGCGGCGTTATTTGGAAAGCTTAGGGAGCATGAACTTGACCTTGGAAGACTAAATGAGGAAGAGGGTCAATATCAAAAGAAGAACCTAGCTTTCAAGACCGAGATTTCAAAAAGCAAAAATAAGAAAGAAGAAGAAGAAGACTCCGAAATTGATGAAGAAGAGATGAGTCTTTTTATAAAGAAGTTCACCAAGATGATGAAAGCAAAAGGAAGACATCCTTTCAAAGGTAAGGGAAAGGTAAAAGAAAATTCTTCCGTTAATATAAAATGCTTTGGTTGTGGTGAAGCAGGGCATATGAAGACCGAATGCCCAAACAAGAAAAATGATGAACACAAGGGCAAAAAGCAATTCAAGAAGAAAGCATATATTGCTTGGGATGACAGTGATTCAAATTCAGAATCAAGCGACTCAGAAATAGAAGCTAACATTTGCTTGTTGGCAAATGACATCATTTTTTCCGACTTTGAGGTTAGTGATTCCGATTCATCCTCTAGTGAAGAAAATGACCATGATGAATTGCAAAATGCTTATAATGAGTTATTTACTGCATTTATGGATATGAAAAACGAATTTAAAGTTGTAAGGAAAAATCTAAGAAGATCCGAAAAGGAAAATGAGTCCTTAAAATTGAAAATTGCATGTTTAGAAGAAAAGGAGGTAGCTAAAACGAAAATTATATGCTTAGATGAGAATAAGGACTTAGCTTGTGGAAATTGTAAAGAGCATGAATATGATATAGATATTCTTAATCATTTGCTTGACAAAGCCGAAAAAGAAATTGATGATCTTAAGAAGAATGAAATGGTATTTGCTCAAAATAATGTAAATCATAGAGTTTCTTTGAAAAAGAGTAAATCTAAAAAGAAAAGAATATGGGTAGAAAAAGGAACTAGAGCATGTCATGTAAATAATGCATCTTATTCCATAGCTACATCAAAAGCATGTTTTTATTGCATGAAACAAGGTCACACTTCAAATAAGTGTAAAATCAAACATTTTGGTGTTCCTAAAGGTAAATATATTTGGGTTCCTATAGTTAAATGAACTATTTGTATCTTGTATTTATTCAAAGAAAATGGATCATTTAGTATGTTTTAAACAGAATGATTAGGTAAAAACATTTTATCTTTTCTATTGCATGAAGGTTCTTCACTTAAAGATTTTTGCGAAAAGCCTCTAAAATTGTTTTAAACAACTAAAAACAAAGTTTTTTTTTCAAAAGCTTTCTTAAAACATGTTTTTAACTCGATGCAGCTTTGAAAGAACCAAATAAAATCACTTAGAATGTTCAAAGAAGTGTTTTTACAATATTTTAATCGATACAACTTGTTTTTAATCGATTAAAACCATTTAGAACTCATTGTGATCGATCAGATTTTTATTATGAGCGGTCAGAATCTTTTAAATCGATTAAAAACACGTTTCAATCGATTAAAATCACTTAAAGGGTCAGGATGATCGATCAGAATCAAATTATAAGCGATCGAATTCTTTTCAATCGATTAAAACACGTTTCAATCGATTAAAATCATTTAAAGGGTCGGGATGATCGATCAGAATGCAATTATGACTGATCAGAATCAGCTATGATCGATCGAATTTTGTTATGACCGATCAGAACTCTTTTAATCGATTAAATCTCGTTTCAATCGATTAAAACAACTTAAAAAATTTTTCTACACAGCATTTTAATCGATTAAAAGACGTTTTAACAGATTAAAATTGCACTTTTAACAGATTAAAAGAATCTTTTAACAGATTAATTAAACCAGCAGATTAATTAAAAGAAGTTTTGCAGTATTTAAATAGATTGTTATGTCTCTAACCCCAAGGACCCAAAAGTTGTGGGGACCTAAGTTTATATGTTCTTGTAGGAAACTTCCAAATCAAAGAAGTCTATGTGGTATCTTGATAGTGGATGCTCAAAACATATGACTGGAGATAAAACGAAATTTGTAAGTTTCAAAGCCAAAGAACAAGGATATGTGACTTATGGGGATAACAACAAAGGGAAGATTCTCGGAATTGGAAACATAGGTGGTGCAAACACATTGGAGATTAAGGATGTGCTTCTTGTTGATGGGCTAAAGCATAACCTTCTTAGCATAAGCCAATTGTGTGACAAAGGATTCAAGGTAACTTTTGAAAGCCAATTTTGCACCATACATTTAATAGATTCCGAAAAAGTAGAATTAAAAGGCATTAGGCATAACAATATATATTTGGATTGTTTACATGAGTCTAGTATAAGATGTTTAGTTGCTAAGGAAGAAAACCCTTGGTTATGGCATAAAAGAGCGGCTCATATAAACATGCATCATTTGAATAAATTGATATCAAAAGACTTAGTTATTGGATTGCCTAAATTGAAATTTGAAAAAGATAGATTGTGTGATGCATGCCAAAAAGGTAAACAAGTTAAATCATCATTTAAATCAAAGAATGTGATTTCCACTTCAAAACCCCTAGAATTATTACATTTAGATTTATTTGGACCTTCTAGGATAAAAAGCTTTGGTGGAAATTATTATGGACTTGTAATTGTTGATGATTACTCTAGGTACACTTGGACATTTTTCCTAACTATGAAAAGTGAAGCTTTTAAGGTCTTTAGAAAGTTTGCTAAACAAATACAAAATGAGAAAGACCTAAGAATTAAAGTGACCATGGTGGTGAGTTTCAAAATGAAAAGTTTGAGAATTATTGTGAGGAAAATGGTATATTACATAACTTTTCTGCTCCTAGGACTCCCCAACAAAATGGTGTAGTTGAGAGGAAAAATAGGTCATTAGAGGAACTTGCAAGAACTATGTTAAATGAATCTAATGTTCCAAAATATTTTTGGGCTGATGCGGTTAGCACTGCATGCTATGTTTTAAATAGAATGCTCATTAGGTCAATTATAAAATCAACTCCATATGAATTGTTTAATGGTAGAAAACCTAATGTTGCTCATTTAAAGATTTTTGGATGTAAATGTTTTGTGCTAAATAATGGAAAGGACAATCTAGGAAAATTTGACTCAAAAGCCGATGAGGGCATTTTTCTAGGTTATTCTTTAACTAGCAAGGCATATAGAGTGTTTAATAGGAGAACTTTGAATATAGAAGAATCTATACATGTTACCTTTGATGAGATTGTAGACCTTGGGGGAAATCCTCTTGAGTCAAATAAAAGACTTGCAGGTGATGATGAATATATAAGAGAGGCCCTTGATGAATTATACTTGGAAGATAATGTGCCTTCTCAAACTCCTCAATTAGCAAAAGAATGACAATCACCTAGAGGACTCTCAATGGACAACATTATAGGGGACATCTCAAAAGGGGTAAGAACTAGAAATATGAATAATTTCTGTATGTCCGTTGCTTTTGTGTCACAGATTGAACCTAAAAACATTGAGGAAGCACTTAAAGATGATCAATGGTGCATAGCCATGCAAGAAGAACTTAACCAATTTGAAAGGAATCAAGTCTCGGGAACTAATCCCAAGAGAAGAGTCACATCAAGTTATTGGAACTAAATGGGTATTCAAAAATAAGCTTGATGAAGATGGTAATATAACAAAGAATAAAGCCAGACTTGTTGCAAAAGGCTATTGTCGGGAGGAAGGTATAGATTATGATGAAACTTATGCTCCTGTGGCCAGGTTAGAGGCTATACGCCTACTTCCTGCTTATGCATCTATGATGAAATTTAAATTATATCAAATGGATGTTAAGAGTGCATTTTTAAATGGTTTTATTAAAGAAGAAGTGTATGTAGAGCAACCCCCTGGTTTTGAACATTTTAATAATCCTAATCATATTTTCAAATTGAAGAAAGCATTATATGGGTTAAAACAAGCTCCTAGATCTTGGTATGAAAGATTAAGTAGTTTCCTAACTGCAAATGATTTTTCAAGAGGAAAAATTGATTCTACACTATTTATTAAGAAAGTTAAAGAACATATCTTATTGGTCCAGGTATATGTTGATGATATTATTTTTGGATCAACTGATAATTCTTTGTGTGTAGAATTTGCTAAGATTATGCAGGGAGAGTTTGAAATGTCTATGATGGGAGAATTAACATTCTTCCTTGGACTTCAAATCAAGCAACTTAAAGATGGCACTTTCATCTCTCAAACTAAATACTGCAAGGAGATTCTCAAAAAGTTTGGTATGAACACCTCAAAGGAAGCTAACACACCCATGGGAACTTCATGTTATCTAGACAAGGATGAATCAGGTTTGGAAGTTAATCAAACTATGTATAGAGGTATGATAGGATCACTATTATACTTAACTGCTAGTAGACCTGATATTATGCATTCTGTCTGTGTGTGTGCTAGATTTCAGGCTTGTCCTAAAGAATCTCACCTAATTGCAGTAAAACATATTTTAAAATACTTAAAAGGAACTACTGGGTTTGGCTTGTGGTATCCGTCTGATGCTTGTATTAGTTTATTAGGATATTCTGATGCTGATTATGGTGGATGTAAAATTGATAGGAAAAGCACTAGTGGGACATGTCATTTGTTAGGTTCATCCTTAATATCATGGCATTCTAAGAAACAAGCATGTGTAGCTTTATCTACCACTGAAGCTGAATATATTGCAGCAGGTAGTTGTTGTGCTCAAATTCTGTGGATGAAACAACAGTTAGAGGATTATAGTATATATTTAAATGACATACCCTTAATGTGTGATAATACGAGTGCAATCAATCTAACTAAGAATCCAGTAATGCACTCTAGGACTAAACATATTGAGATTAGACATCACTTTTTAAGAGATAATATCAGCAAAGGAAACTGTAAGATAGAGTATGTAGACACTAAACGTCAATTAGCAGATATATTTACTAAGCCTCTACCAAAGGATAGATTCTATGATCTTAGAAGAGACTTAGGGATATTAGAAATAGCTTAAATTCTGCTTAATTTGACTGTTTTTGGATGATTGTTATGTTAAAATTCGTGTTGTAGGATATTCATAGGTTATAATGTGTAAAAACCTTAAAAAACTTGATATAGCCTCTGGAATAATCGATTACTGGAAGTAATAATCGATTATTTCGTGAAATAATCGATTCAATGCCTCTGACAATCGATTATTTACTAGAAATAATCGATTAAAACTGTCTGATATAGAGAGAATCAATGTATTTTCTTTTGTTATTGTCTTGATGTTGTAATGGTTGAATGATTGTGAAATAAAATTTGATGTTTCTTTCATGCTATGATTGAGGGGGAGCTTTCTCTAACTTATGCATATTTTGAGGGGGAGCTCTTATGATTGATGTTGCAGAGTTCTTTTTGATTATAATCAAAATAGGGGGAGAAAAATTTAAAGCCTATGATTCAATTTTAAATTTTATCTGGTATGTTTAATGTGTTTGTTAGTATGACAGATAAAACAGGTTATTACAAAGGGCTTTAAAAGAAAATTTTGATCATCATCAAAAAGGGGGAGATTGTTGACAATTCAAGGACTTGATGTTGCACTTGATGAATATGAAGAATGGATTTTGATGATGATCCAAGAACTAAAGACTTAGAATATTGAAGATTGAAGATTGGTGATAATTGTATTGTAATAACTCGTTTTATTTAAGATTGAGTCTCGTATTTTTAGAGTCTAAGATAGCCAGTACATAGTCCGTAACTTAGAAGCTTCAAAAAGCTCAAATTTATCATTTAGGCTCCGCTTTAATCGATTATATAGGTAAATAATCGATTAAAACAGTGAGAAAACACTTTCTATACAAACTCACTGTTTTAATCGATTAAAACAACAAAATAATCGATTGTTTTGTACTCGATCCGTACAGATAATCGATTATTTCACCAAATAATCGATTAATCCGTAGAGGTTTGGGTTCTGACGTATTTGGCTTCTGTTTTAATCGATTATCACTCCAAATAATCGATTATTTCAACTGCTTTTTCATTTTAAATTTCAAATTAACCCTATTTTCGAAAACCCAATTACCAAGAACCCTAGTTTCGAAATCCCCAATTCCTAAACCCTAATTTCCCTACTTAAACTCTGCTTTGGCACTCGAAAAGAAGAAGAACTCTTTCCATACAAAAGTTAAGTGCTGTGAGTGCCGGAGAACTGTTTGTTGCAAGGAAAGGGGGCTTTTGGAACCTGGTGTGAGGCTAGAAGCGATAAGAATCACTAAGTGGAGTTCTTAGTGGATTGTGTGCTGTGCCGTCTCTAGGGAAAGTTGTTCTTCATCTCTTGTGGATTTCAAGAGAGGTGTTTTCTGATCTTTATCTATTCATTTGTAATTTGTTTGTAACAATTTGTTCTTAGTGACAGCGTTAATCCTCTTTTGAGTGATTAGCAACTGGACGTAGGGTCTTTTGATCCGAACCAGTATAAACCTACTGTGTAATCTTCTCTACTCTTCTCTATTTACATTTACGCAGTTTTTAATCGGTAAAATTTGGGGAAACTTTTGAAAACCTAATTTTTATTAAAAATCCAATTCACCCCCCCTCTTGGTTTTTGTCCGACCACGCGAACATTCCGCTGCGCGATTCTAACAGATTGATTTCATTTAAAGCTCTTTCAATCGGTTAATTCGAGTTTTTAATGGATTAAAACTGCTAGAAGTAAAAATGGTAGCTCTCTGTTTTAACAGATTAAAATTCATTTTAACAGATTGAAAATCTGAGATACTTAAAATGAATAAAATGGTAGCTCTCTGTTTTAACAGATTAAAATTTATTTTAAAAGATTAAAAATCTGAGATACTAAAAATGTGAATTATGACTTAGAACATTTTAATCTATTGTGTTATCAATTTAACAGATTAATACTTGTGAAACCCTTAACATAAAAACACCATCAAGAACATTTTAATCTGTTGATTTTATGATTTAATCAATTAAAATATTGGTTGTATATATACATTTCCTATTTTAAGTATTTTAACATATTCAAGCTACTTTTTAACCGATTAAAAAACTCAGTTTGTTCTTTCAAAGCTTAAAGATTGGTTTTTCGTGAAGTATGATAAATTCTATGAAATGCAACAGTTATAGGCGCTTTATCACAAGATATATTGTAATTATCAAGAGATTAAATTCCATACCTATAACTTATCTACCTACACACCCACAAAATAAACTTTATATGTCTTCATCAAATCCAACATGTGCTTCAATCTCCCCCTATTTGATGGAGACAAATATCCACCGCACCTGTATAAAAAACATAGTAACAGAGTAACAGAGACATATTGTGATGTGTGTGTGTAGTGACAACATAGCATATATCTCCCCCTATTTGACTTCATCTAAGAGATAAAAGTGTTCATATACAGGCCATAAGTACCATTTAGGTACCCAAAAATAAAACAACCAAAACAAACATAAGTAAAATAAAGCTACAAAACAGAGATTTCATTCATCACCATCCCAGGGACCTTGATTGAATTAGAGGTCCCCAATTCTGTTGTAGATGTCATCCAATTGATTATCAATATGCTGGAATCTGGCAATGGAATCCTCATAAAGCCGATGCTGGCAAGCTTGCAAAGCATATGTCATCTCCATGTGCCTCCTTTGATTAGTTTGAATTTCATTCATTTGGTGCAGCACAGTCCTTTTCAAACTGTGAAAGAGGTGTGCCACGATCAGGTGGAGCCACATAAGGAATCATGTCCAATGGAGACTGTTGAGCCATAACATATTCCATGGGGTCTGTTTGTCTTGGTTCAGTAGCACTCGGAGCACCAGTGTTCTCATTGTCATCCTCTTCTCCTTCTGTAATATCAACCTCTTCATATCTCCCAACTTCCTCTTTGGAAATCCAATCACCATCAATTTTTATGAACCTCATTTTATGAAGGATTGAATTATTTATCTCATTTGTGGGGCGAACAACTTCAAAAAGTTCTCCTTCTAGATCAACACCAAAATGAGTGAGAAATTTTGAAATTAAAATAGCATAGGGATACCTAAAATCACTTAGCCTTTTTTCTTTGACCATATGGTCTTTGATAACAAATACCCAGTTCACTCTGATTTTGTGGTGGATACAATACATGAGTACCAAGTCACCTTCATTCAGTACTGCATGATTGCTCCCCCTGGGAGTAAGCTGCCAGACCACTATGAATGCAAGCAATATTTCTTCAAGTTTAAGTTTCCCAATACTGAAGGAACTCACAGAGTCACACTTATTTTTTAAGCAGGAACGAAAATATTGAACTTTGTTGAACTCTTCTTGTAGACCCCAAATCTTGCCCGACCTCATAATAAAGACCAAAAGACCTCCTTTTCGAAGATGGATGAAGCCTAAGAAGCCACTAGGAGAGACTATTAGGCCCCATACTAGGATAGGAGGCATATTTGGCATAAAAATAAGGATTTTTGCCTTTTAGGGTCGAGACCGCCGTCTCGGATGCGAGACCACCGTCTCGCCTTGCAAAGGTGGCGAGACCGCCGTCTCATTTGGCGAGACGGCCGTCTCGCCATTCCTACAAGGCGAGACAACCGTCTCGATTGGCTAGATGGTCGTCTCGACCTTGTCAGACGAGACGACTCGTCTCGACCTAACAGGCGTGAATCCCTATAAATAGGAGCCCCATTCCCCTCATTTCGCACAGTTCTTCCATTCTCTCTCTAGTCCCCTCCTCAAATTCTCTTTCTAGAACCCCTCCGAAGCATTTCCGGAGTTTCTAAGAGTTTTTAGAGCGTTTTTGAGAGTTTTCCGGCGCTGTAGAGAGTGGAGGGCTGCCAAAAAGCACCCAAATTATCAAGAAATTAATATAAAGCTTGCCTTGGAGGTTTTTACATTCTCCCTCTCTCCTTTACCACTTTATTTTTAATTGTGCAATAGATATTAGGGCCATGTAGTCGTAATTTTAAATTCCGCAAATAAAAGGGTAAAAGCGTATTTTCACCGGTTTATTTATTCAAAGTAGCTGGCCTATCATAGGGAACCCGAAAGGGGCGTCGTAAGGGAACTAACACTTCCCTTACACATAACTAACTCTTTTACCCAACTCTGGTTCTAATGACCAAAGTTGGTTTTTCGAAAAACCAACGCCTTTTTACTCCTTTTCCAATGTTTCCGGTAAAAACATCGGTGGCGACTCCAGAAGAACCCTTCAAAATTAGTTCTTGGGTTAGCCCGGTTATCGGACAATCCAAGAGCGCCTTTTCGAAAACCTCGCCCCTAGGTTCAGCCCGGTTAGCGGACAACCTAAAGGCGTTGTAACCACACCAATAAAAACGCGAAAAATGGAAAGTTAGAACCATCGCGTCGCTCTGACCGCCTCGTTTTGACGGCGACGACAGATGGCGACTTCACTGGGGAAGCCTAGAGAGTTGATCCCATTTAGTGATGGGCCAGCTTAAAAGAAATAAAACCAAGAAAATTACGCTTTTACCCTACCTTGTATTATAACATGTTTTAATGTTTGGCTTTAATAACTGTTGTTTGTTTATACTTACACAATTGTTTGAAATACAAACTGCACACAAACCCTTACACACTACAGTTCCCTCTATACCCGGGGGCAAGTGAGAAATCCATAGGGAGTGGGTGGCAAGTACAGTTCGCTGTAGTGATGGCCTTGTGCCCACCAGTGTGATCGAAAACCACCACTCAAGGTGATAGATAACCTTCCTCTTTTGGCACAAGGACTGACTATGGCCTTAGTGCTAAGCATGGTCGAAAGGCTGGAGAGTGGGGACCCTATAATGGGGGCACCTTGGGGGCCTTAGCCTTGGTGAGAACAGTTAGAACCTACCTTCGCTAAAGCACTTTTCTGCAGGAAAACCCTACCTCGTGATTAAAACGACTTCTCGCCTATTCGCGGATGATCGAATTGTGTGTGCATCTGTTTGTTGCATTTGTCTGTTGCATAGCATAACCAAACAACAGAAAAATCACAAAAAACATTTTTGCAATAAACACCCCTATCTCGGACAGTCTACCTTTTAGCTAGCCTGGTTTCAGGTTCTTTGTAAGCTAAGTAGCCACGCAGTCCGACAGAAGAGATAAGGGACGCTAATATTATTCTTTCGCCAATAAAACCATTTTATCTCGGACAGTCTGCCTTTTAGCTAGCCTGGTTTCAGGTTCTTTGTAAGCTAAGTAGCCACACAGTCCGAAAGAAGAGTAAGGCTAAAAAAAATAAAACCAAAATAAATAAAATAATAATAACAAAATCAAAACGTTTATAAAATTAATTTTGACAAAGTCGTATCATTCATATTGCATCATGTCATAAGTGAAAAAACCAAGAGAGAAAATAAATTCATAAGGAAAGTACGCATATGCATCATTTTAATAAATCCCTAAAAAATGGGTCTTAGAAGCGTTTTTTGAGAAAATTACTGGGTCAAATCCCCTTCGGGTATTTGCAACCTGATTCTTCACCTTTTTCCCTTCGTTTTGATATGCTGTGCGTCCAAATCTGACATCTCAGTCAAAAGTTATCGCACTTTGAACATCTACTGCCCTTTTGTACTGGTGCATACATAAATACATTCATTCTAGGGAGCACTAGATATCCCTAAGACAATGGTGAAAGAGGCCCTGAGCACATTTGTGACCTTCGCGACAAGGAAGGGACAAGTGTACTAAGGTGTGATGGTGATTGCCATTATACTTGTCAAATCTGTGATGGGGAAGGAACCATTACACCGAGGTGGGTAGGATACCCCACAAAGCATAAGCTTTAAGGAGGATACCTAAGCCATTGTCTTAAGGAATATCCATCTCATAAATCATTCCTTTTAAACAATAAAAATCATTTTGCATTCTAGAAAGCGACTGGTATTCTTCATGCCCTCATTCGCATACAAAAAAAAATACAAAATCTCAAACACTATCATACATCATGTCAGAAAATAAAACATGATAATAAACAAACACCTACATACATGCATCCACCAAACTTCATCATCATAACATAATAAGTCGAAAAAGTGGACATTCCTCAATACCATGAAAAGAGGATTAGGGCATTCGCATGCCGTGCACGGGAAGTTAAAAAGAAAATAAATAGAAATATTTACCTGCCTATGGGTTCATTTAGGCTTCTCCGCTTTTAAAAAAAATGTACTTCGAAACATTGCATTGAGGAATGTACATTGTCTGGATGAAATAAATAAAATTGTTTGTTTTCATCATCTCTTCAAATGTCTATCGCATTCATAAATTGCATTCATTCATTCTCACTTTAATAATAATAAGATAATAAAAAGAAAGGATTAGTCTATGTGCTTTCCACGAATCGAAGTAGGGTGAAGAGCAAACCTTTTGTCGTCAAGTTATCTCCAACGGTTGATCCGCATAAGAAGGATAATAAGCCTCAACCGTTGGTCATCTGAGTAAATAAGGAAGAAGGGGCAAGGATGTCATTACATTTTGTTCACGCCTCGAATCGAATAAGGTGGTACCGTGGAGATACGCAAAAACACCGCCCATTAATGAGGATATCTCCAGCATAGCTGGCATTGGGGGCAAGGATGAAAGAATTTATTCCCCCAAGGAGCTGTAAAATGACACTCCTACAAATAAAGAAAAAATAAAAAGACCGAAGAAAAACATAATCCAAAGAGGAAACTGAGTAGACTTTGGATTCACGATGCTTGTTAGAAAAAGAGGCTGAGATCAAGAGGGGGGGTGAATTGATCTTTGAAAGATTTTCGCAATTAACAGATTATCTATTTCAAAAAATAAGATTTCAGATCTGTTCTTGAATCACACAGCAAGCAATCAAAGAAAATAAAAGCAGCAACAGACTTAAAAAAAAGAAAGGTTTAGAAAGATATCACCAAGGTTTATACTGGTTCACCCAATCCCAGGGCTACGTCCAGTCTCCAGCCAAATTCTAGCTGGGTTCCACTAGATTGAATGTTTTACAGATTACAACCTTAACCTTACACTCAATCTACCACAAGAACCACAATTCCAGTTCCTGCACCTAACCTTTCACCATGAACCAAATTCCAGTTCTTGACAACCTCTACAACCAAATTCCAGCTGCAGAGAAATCAGTGCCCACAATTCCAGGCACCAACAATACAGAAAAGAATGTAAGAAACAAACAGAAGAAACTAAAACGCTCAAATCAGTTTTATGCAGTTCTGCAATATGTTGTTTCTTCTTCAAAAGAATGCAGTTTTGCCTCAAGAAAGAACTTTGATGAACTTCACAAAAAACTAGCGTGATTCTTTCTTGAAAGTAGTACTTTTGATTGCTTGAATATTTGCTCAAAGATGTATTTTAGATGTGTCTAAAAATGATCAAGCAACTCTGTTTTTATAGAAGATTTTCAAAACTGCTGGTTTAATTAATCTGTTAAAATAATCTTTTAATCTGTTAAAAGCCTTGTTTTAATCTGTTAAAACTTCTTTTAATCCATTAAAACGTTCTTGATTATTTTCCAGATTTGTTTTAACTGATACGACAACGTTTATATCAATTAAAACTCTTTGTAAAAAATCTTTTAATATGTTTTAATCGATTGTTTCGTGTTTCAATCGATTAAAATACTGCAAAACTTTCTTGTAAACTTTTCCAAGTGATTTTAACTGATAAAAGCTCGTATTAATCGATTAAAATGCATAGTATAAATTTTCTTAAGTTGATTTAATCGATTGAAACGTAATTTAATCGATTGAAATAATTCTGATCGGTCATAACTAAATTCTGATCGATCATATCTGATTCTGATCGGTCATAATCGCATTCTGATCGGTCATACAGTATACCAAATGAAATTAATCGATTAAAATGAAGTTGTATCGATTAAAATACTGTCAAAACACTTCTCTGAACATTTTAAGTGATTTTAATCGGTTATTTCGAAGCTGTATCAGTTAAAATACTGACAGAAGGTTTTCAAAACTTCTTTTAAAGAAATCAATCGATTATTTCGAAGTTATATCAGTTAAAAACCTGTTATGAAAGTGTGAAGAACATTTTAGTGTTAGAAAAGTAGTTTTAGATCAAGAGGGGGGTGAATTGATCTTTGAAAGTTTTTCGCAATTAACAAATTATCTAATTCGAAAATTAAGTTTACAGATCTGTTCTTGAATCTCAAAGCAATCAATCAAAATAAGCGCAGCAACAGAAATTAAAGAGAGAAAGGTTAAGAAAGATTTCACCGGTATTTTATACTGGTTCACCCAATACCAAGGCTACGTCCAGTCTCCAGCCAAATTCCAGCTGGGTTCCACTAGATTAAATGTTTTACAGATTCAACAATCTTACACCTAATCTAACACAAGAACCAATTTCCAGTTCCTCGCACTTAACCTCTCCACCAAGAACCAAATTCCAGCTCTTGATAACCTCTACAACCAAATTCCAGTTGCAGAGAAACCAAGTGCCCAAATTCCAGGCACCAAACCTTTCACCAAGAACCAAATTTCAGCTTCTTGATAACCTCTACAACCAAATTCCGGTTGCAGAGAAACCGAGTGCCCAAATTCCAGGCACCAAACCTTTCACCAAGAACCAAATTTCAGTTCTTGATAACCTCCACAACCAACTTCCAGCTGCAGAGAAACTTGTGCCCAAATTCCAGGCACAACACAATACAAAAGAATGAAAAAGAATTTACAAAGAAGAAACTAGAAAGCTCAAACCAGTTTATCCAAATCTGCAGAGAGTTTCTTCTTCAAAAGAATGCAAGTTGCCTCAAGAAAGATTTTCAAAATAACTTCAAAAAATTGTTGCGAATCTTTCTTGAAAAAGTTCTAAGGTTTGCTTGAATGATTGCTTAAGGATGTGTAAAAACTGATATTCAAAGTCTATTTAAAAAGTTCAAGCAAAACTGTTTTTAAAGAGTAATTTCAAAAACTGTTGTATTAATTAACAGAATTGTTTTAGCTGATACTGCAACGGTTATATCAATTAAAACACTTTTCAAAAAATCTTCTAAGTTAATTCAGTCGATTGTTTAGTGTTTTAATCGATTGATATACTGCAAAACTTTCTTATAAAACTTTTCAAGTTATTTTAACTGATAAAAAGAAGTTTTAATCGATTAAAACTCTGCACAAAATTTTTCCAAGTTGTTTTAATCGGTTGAAACGCGTTTTAATCGATTGAAACTCTGTACAAAATTTTTCCAAGTTATTTTAATCGATTGAAATGAGTTTTAATCGATTGAAACAGATCTGATCGGTCATAATTCAATTCTGATCGATCATAACCAACTCTGATCGGTCATAACTGCATTCTGATCGATCATTCTGACCCTTTAAGTGATTTTAATCGATTGAAACGTGTTTTAATCGATTGAAATAAGTTCTGATCGCTCATATTTAAAATCTGATCGGTCATAATGGGTTCTAAAGGGTTTTAATCGATTAAAAGTAATTTGTATCGATTAAAATACTGTACAATTACTTCTTTGAACATTCTAAGAGATTTTAATCGGTTCTTTCAAAACTATATCAGTTAAAAACATTATTAAGAAAGCTTTTGTCACAATGCTTTGTTTTTAATTTGTTTAAAACGATTTTTGAGGCATTTTGCAAAATCATTTAAGAGAAGAAACTTCATGCAGCAGAAAAGATAAAGTGGTTTTACCTAAGCCTTCTATAGACACACTAAATCTTCTATCTCTATTATCTGAGTGACTTGTTGACCGTTACAATGTTGACTTCCATCTTTGACTTCATCAAATCAATGAGATCTTTGCCAAAGTATTTCACTAAGATCTTCATTACTTTCAGTCTCCCCCTATTTGATGAAGACAAACACCATTTTCAAAAATAACTCTGCAAGAGAAGTCACTTGATAATATAGATTAGTGAGAAATTAACAAATGTATTAATGTCCTATTTCTCCCCCTGAAACTTATTTCTCCCCCTAAAATGATGTTTCCTTAATGTAATAGTTAGGCAACTATTTCTCCCCCTTTTGACTTCATCAAAAATAGGGGACAGAAGAGAAATAATGAAATGCAAAGGTTTTCAACAGTTTGAGCTTTTGAAAAGAAATCAATACTTTACTCATGTAAAGATCAATTAAAGTTGATTCAAGCTTATCTTCATTAACACGTTTGTAATGAATACAATTAAGACGTGTAAAGATAAGGGAATCACGCTTTAGTAGCATGTTACAGGAACAGCCATTAACTAAAGCCTTTAATTTTTCTTTGCAGAATAAAAATCGATTAAAAACAGAACAGAATCGATTAAAATGTTCTTGGTAATGATTTTAATCGATTGAAAGAAAGGTTTAATCGATTAAAACATTTAAGAATTTGAAAACATGAAACTTTAGTGCAATTAATCGATTATTTCGACTTTTAATCAATTAAAACATTAATGCAAAATGTTATATAAATTCATTTAATCGATTTAAAAGATGTTTTGATTGATTAAAACATTCAGATTTGAAGACTATGACATATCTGATGCTAATTTCTTATATGGATTATCTTTTCACTAATAGATCCAACAATATCAGAATTAAAATTCTCAGGGATCTATGATCTAACTCTATCTATGCTAGTTTCATCCAAATTAACACCTATATTATATCAGTCAAAGTTAAAGCAAATGTGCCTGGTATATAACCAGTAATATTACAGACCCAGAAAAATAAGCATCAAAAAGCAATAAGATATAAGAGACAAGGTAAGAAGGGACCCTTTTTATCCATATTTCCCTGATTATTTGTGTCAGATATCAAAATTCATGATTCAGTCATTTGATCCCAACCAACTTTAAAAGGCCGTAGGCTTCACTTTTTGCTGAAACCAATGTTGCTTAGTCAACCATTTAGACACCAACAGTTGTCTCTCCTGTATCAGCAACAGACACAGAAACTATTCCAAAAAAAATCTTTAGCATGATATTTACTTGTTACTATTCTTCAACTTTGTTGTTTCCAGTGGTATTGTATACTGGAACACAAGTGATTAACCGATACTTATTCTGGTAGAGTGGGCAAAGATTAGTAATTAGGACTAGTGATGACAGCAATCCAGAACCCCCTGGTCAATAGTGTCCATAAGAACAGGGACAGTCTACTTCTTGATAATTCCTATGATTTGCAACGTATTACCATGCTGCATTCTATGTAAATTATTAAGAGAAAAGTAGATATCTACAATCTAATTTGTCACCACATAACCTAACAAAAAGAACCTTAATGTCATTGACTCTGATGCAACTATATTAGCCAGGAATCGTAAATTTCCAAATATTCTTCCAAATCTTTCTCTTGTTGCAATCCTGATTATTCAACAAGATCCTTAAAATCACGATCATTAAATTTATATGCCATATCTTGTGATATTTGATCCAAAAATTAATTCTTGAAACTGGGTTGATGCATGCAAAGTCGCTGCCATGAAAAAGCCTTTCCATCCATGGATAACAGCAAAAATATTCTCACATTATGCCACTAGTCTAGTTTCCAATTTAACGTTTTGTTCAGCCTTTGCTTTCCAATCATGAAAATTTGTGCTTTTGAAAGGAAATTAAATATGGATATGTTTCAAAACAGACTGCTCGAATCAGTCATGATTTTGATCATGTTTGCAGCAGAGAATTGAGAGGAGATTTTGAAAATATGAAAATAGAAGAAGGATGATAAGTTGAGACCTGATAAGTTTAGAACCTGGTTTTCAAATTTTTGAAATCCAAATAGACAAAATTGCAATTTTCCCCTTTACCAAAGACAGAGGCACAAATTTCTGGATGTAGTGCACACCAGCTATAATTGTTCTTTGAAAAGATGTCTGACTTGATCAACGAAATAAAACACATTATGCAGATTCTGGATTATCATAAAGACTTGGGTTTTTGATTTGAATTCATTTACCAATCTTCAATTTGATGTTATAAAAATGATTTTCAGGAACAAATTAATTGAACAACAAATTATTTTAATATTTAGTTTGAAAATGCAATAGTAAGATGATTTATACAAAAAAATCGATTTTTTTCTGTACTGGAAGAGATTTAGAAGATGATACCAGAATTTAAATCGATTAAAACGAAAATAAATCGATTAAATTTGATACCTTAGTAATTTTAGTTGATATAAATTCATTTTAATCGATTAAAACAGTTAAACTCAAATCCTGAGAACATTTTAGTCGATTGATTCGCATTTAAATCGATTAAAACTGTACTGACAGATTTATTAATATCTTCCGTAAGTTATTTTAATCGATTAATACTCGGTTTATATCAATTAAAATAATCAGTTTAGGAAAAACAAAACCTGATTCGTAGCTCTGAACTCCAAGGGATTCCCAGACTTTGTTCCTACAAAACAAGTTAAGAATTTTTCTGGTACCCTTTATGATTACTGGGTCCTGATCAGGTTATTTGAAATGAATTGATTTTTGGAACCCATTTCATTCTTCCTTTAGGAATAGCATACTTTTTTATTCTACAATATTTGACCGAGTGACCTTTCTTCATGTAGTAGAAACATTTGATTACAGAGTATGATTTCCTATTTGTGTTTGTTTTCCTGGATCTAGATTTAAATCCTATTCCAGATTTGTCAAAAATCAATTTTTGAGACCCAAGTAAAACATCAAGATTGGCTTGCCCTTGTGTGAATCTTGAAACAGTTTGAGATAAAAAATCAATCTTCTTTTGTAATTCTGAACAGTTATTACATGGTTTATTACAAGCACAATCAGAATTAGCATGAATTAATTTCAAGTAATCACAATCATTTTCATCTTCAAGAATTCTTTTTTCCAGAGAATCAACTTTATTTACTAGCCAATTATTTAGCCCTTTTAACCTATCATTTTCTTTTTGAAGTTTCTTAGCCTCTTCATGCATTTCATTAAATGCTTCTTGCAATGCATCATAATTCACTAAATTTGAAGAGGAACTAGAACTTACATTGCTGGATTGTGGATTTTGACTCATCATTAGACATAGGTTGACTTCATTATCGAATTATCTCGTTGATGAAGTGTCATTATCATCCCAAGCTATATAGGCTCTTCTTTTGGCTTTCTCTTCTTTCTTGTCACTTTGTTTGTTTCTTTCTGGGCATTCCATCCCGACATGGCCCCGCTTGCCACAGACCATAACATTTAAAGTTAGAAGAATCAGCTTCTTTTCTCATACCTCTTATGTCTTTCCTTGTCTTGGATCTTTTTCTTGAGAAACTTGTTGAATTTCCTAACAAGCAGTCCAAGGTTCTCACTTTCTTCCTCTCGATTCTTGATTTTCTTCAACTTTAAGTGCTATACTTCGTTTTTCTTCTCGGAGACTTCTTGTTCATTAAATCTTGTGATTTCCATTTCATGTTCTCTAAGTTTTCCAAACAGAGAAGTCGTTGTCATAGCTGACGGATCTTTTGATTCCGATATTGCTCGTGACTTTTGGTCGCCAAGACCCGTCAAGACATTTCAACACTTTAATATTCAATTCTTCCTTATCAAATGTCTTACCTAGGCCCATTAAATGGTTAATGATGTGAGTGAATCGTTTCTGCACATCCGCAATGCTTTCACCAGTCTGCATCTTGAACAACTCATATTCTCTTATTAAAGTATGCTTTCTCGGCTCTCTTTACATCTGCTGTCCCTTCATGGGTGACCTCAAGAACATCCCACATCTCCTTGGCATATTTGCACTGGGATACCCTGAAAAATTCATCCATATTAAGTGCAGAAGTAATTATATTTTTTGCAGTGCAGTCACTTTGAACTTTCTTCTTCTCCTCATCATTCAAGTTGGACCATTCTTTATCTGTAATTAAAGGACCATTAGAAATAACATCCCAAACATTTCTATCAATGGATTCAATAAAGATTTTCATCCTAATTTTCCAAAAAGGATAATCTGTTCCACAGAATAGTGGAGGTCTGTTAATAGATGCCCCCTCAGAAAATGGTAACTTGTTTTCAGCCATGGATCAAGAGACTTGAATAACTTTCAAGCACCTTGCTCTGATGCCAATTGTTAGAAAAGTAGTTTTAGATCAAGAGGGGGGTGAATTGATCTTTGAAAGTTTTTCGCAATTAACAGATTATCTAATTCGAAAATTAAGTTTACAGATCTGTTCTTGAATCTCAAAGCAATCAATCAAAATAAGCGCAGCAACAGAAATTAAAGAGAGAAAGGTTAAGAAAGATTTCACCGGTATTTTATACTGGTTCACCCAATACCAGGGCTACGTCCAGTCTCCAGCCAAATTCCAGCTGGGTTCCACTAGATTAAATGTTTTACAGATTCAACAATCTTACACCTAATCTAACACAAGAACCAATTTCCAGTTCCTCGCACTTAACCTCTCCACCAAGAACCAAATTCTAGCTCTTGATAACCTCTACAACCAAATTCCGATTGCGAGAGAAACCAAGTGCCCAAATTCCAGGCACCAAACCTTTCACCAAGAACCAAATTCCAGTTCTTGATAACCTCTATAACCAAATTCCGATTGCAGAGAAACCGAGTGCCCAAATTCCAGGCACCAAACCTTTCACCAAGAACCAAATTCTAGTTCTTGATAACCTCCACAACCAACTTCCAGCTGCAGAGAAACTTGTGCCTAAATTCCAGGCACAACACAATACAAAAGAATGAAAAAGAATTTACAAAGAAGAAACTAGAAAGCTCAAACCAGTTTATCCAAATCTGCAGAGAGTTTCTTCTTCAAAAGAATGCAAGTTGCCTCAAGAAATATTTTCAAAATAACTTCAAAAAATTGTTGCGAATCTTTCTTGAAAAAGTTCTAAGGTTTGCTTGAATGATTGCTTAAGGATGTGTAAAAACTGATATTCAAAGTCTGTTTAAAAAGTTCAAGCAAAACTGTTTTTAAAGAGTAATTTCAAAAACTGTTGTATTAATTAATCTGTTGAAAGTTTGTTTTAATCTGTTGAAATAGCCCTTTCAATCTGGTAAAAGTCCTTTCAATCCATTAATGCGTTCTTGATTCTTTAACAGAATTGTTTTAGCTGATACTGCAACGGTTATATCAATTAAAACACTTTTCAAAAAATCTTCTAAGTTAATTCAATCGATTGTTTCGTGTTTTAATCGATTGATATACTGCAAAACTTTCTTATAAAACTTTTCAAGTTATTTTAACTGATAAAAAGAAGTTTTAATCGATTAAAACTCTGCACAAAATTTTTCCAAGTTGTTTTAATCGGTTGAAATGCGTTTTAATCGATTGAAACTCTGTACAAAATTTTTCAAGTTGTTTTAATCGATTGAAATGAGTTTTAATCGATTGAAACAGATCTGATCGGTCATAATTCAATTCTGATCGATCATGACCAACTCTGATCGGTCATAACTGCATTCTGATCGATCATTCTGACCCTTTAAGTGATTTTAATCGATTGAAACGTGTTTTAATCGATTGAAATAAGTTCTGATCGCTCATATTTAAAATCTGATCGGTCATAATGGGTTCTAAAGGGTTTTAATCGATTAAAAGTAATTTGTATCGATTAAAATACTGTAAAATTACTTCTTTGAACATTCTAAGAGATTTTAATCGGTTCTTTCAAAACTATATCAGTTAAAAACATTATTAAGAAAGCTTTTGTCACAATGCTTTGTTTTTAATTTGTTTAAAACGATTTTTGAGGCATTTTGCAAAATCATTTAAGAGAAGAAACTTCATGCAGCAGAAAAGATAAAGTGGTTTTACCTAAGCCTTCTGTAGACACACTAAATCTTCTAACTCTATTATCTGAGTGACTTGTTGACCGTTGCAATGTTGACTTCCATCTTTGACTTCATCAAATCAATGAGATCTTTGCCAGAGTATTTCACTAAGATCTTTATCACTTTCATTTAGTTGATAAAGCTTAAATGCTATTAGTTAAAATAGTTGATTAAGAAAGCTTTTATCAAAATACTTTGGTTTTGACCGTTAATCGCTTTTAGAGGCATTTTGCAAAATCTTTTAAGTGAAGAAACCTCATGCAGCAGAAAAGATAAAAATGATTATACTTAAGCAGAGCTGCAGACACACTAATCCCTCTACTCTTTTATCTAAGTGACTTTTGACTGCCACAAAGTTTCCTTTGACTTTATTCTTGACTTCATCAAATCAACAAGATCTTTGCCAGAGTATTTCAATAAGATCTTCATCACTTTCAGTCTCCTCCTATTTGATGAAGACAAACACCACTTTGAATAATAACTCTGCAAAAGAAGTCACTTGATAATATATGTAGACCCCAAATCTTGCCCGGCCTCAGAATAAAGTCAGAAAGCGTCCTATTTGAAGACGGCCGAAGCTTAACAAGTCATTAGGAGAGACTATTAGGCTCCCGTACCAAGATAGGAAGGTTTTTTGGCCCGAAAATAAAGTTTCTCGCCCTGAAGGGACGAGACCGCCGTCTGGAAGGACCAGACCGCCGTCTCGTCTCAACGCTAGGACGAGACCGCCGTCTCGATTGTCCATACGGTGGTCTCGTCTCCTGCAAAGGTTGAGACGGCGATCTGGATTTTCCAGACGGCGGTCTCGACTCCTGCAAAGGTCGAGACGGTGGTCTGAATTTTCCAGACGGCGGTCTCGACTCCTGCAAAGGTCGAGACGGCGGTCTGGATTTTCCAGACGGCGGTCTCGATTCCTGCCTAGTCGAGACGGCGGTCTGGATTATCCAGACGGCGGTCTCGACCCTCTGCCATGAACGAGACGGCGGTCTGGACTTTCTAGATGGCGGTCTCGACCCTGTCAGAGGAAACGGCGGTCTCGACCTGTCAGGCGCGGAAAACTATAAATAGGGGTCCTCCCCCCCCTCATTTCGACACAGAAGCACAGTAGCCCCCCCTTCTCTCTAGATTTTCTCTCTCTAGAACCCCTCGAAGCATTTCTGGAGTTTCTGAGTGTCTCTAGGCATAAATTGAGCGTTCTAAATCTTCTTTAGAATCCCTCCAAGGCATTTCCGGAGTTTCTGAGAGTTGTAGAGTGAAGGGTTGCCAAAAAGCACCCATTCTTTAAATGAAATACAAAAGCTTGCTTTGGAGGTGCATTTCCTCTCTCTTTAATTTTACCGCTTTCATTTAGAATTATGCAATAGAAACTAGGGCCATGTAGTCATAATCTTTAAATATCGCATAATAAAAGGGTAAAAGCACAATTTTCCAGTTTAATTATTTATCCAGAAGTAGCCAGCCTATCATAGGGAACCCGAAAGGGGCGTCGTAAAGGAACTAATACTTCCTTTACACGTAACTAACTCCCTTACCCAACTCTGGTTCTAATGACCAAAGTTGGTTTTCGAAAACCAACGCCTTTTTAACACCTTTTCCGATGTTTCCGGTAAAAACATCGGTGGCGACTCCACGAACCCTTCAAAACCCGTTCTTGGGTTAGCCCGGTTACCGGACAACCCAAGAACACTTTTCGAAAACCTCGTCTCTAGGTTAGCCCGGTTATCGGACAACCTAAGGACGTTGTAATCACCCATAAAAAACGCGAAAATCAAAGAGGGTCGAAAAAACCATCGCGTCGTTCCGACCGCCTCGTTTTGACGGCGGCGACAGATGGCGACTCCACTGGGGAAGCCTAGAGAGTTGATCCCATTTAGTGATGGGCTGGCTCAAAAATAATTAAACCAAGAAAATAGCGCTTTTACCCTGCCTTGTATTATAACATGCTTTATTGTTTGGCTTTCAAATAACTGTTGCTTGTTTATACTTACACAATTGATTGAAATATAAATTGCACACAAACCCTCGCACACTACAGTTCCCTCTATACCCGGGGGCAAGTGAGATAACCATAGGGAGCGGGTGGCAGGTACGGTTCGCTGCAGTTAGGGCCTTGTGCCCACCAGTGTGATCAGAAACCACCACTCAAGGTGATAACCTTCCTCTTTTGGCAACAAGACCGACTCTGGCCTTAGTGTTGAGCATGGTTGGACGACTGGAGAGTGGGGACCCTATAATGGGGGCACCTTGGGGGCCTTAGCCTGGTGAGAACAGTTAGAACCTACCCTAACCAATGCACTTTTCTGCAGGAAAACCCTACCTCGTGATAAAAACGAAATCTCGCCTGTTCGGGGATGATCGAATTGTGTGTGCATATGATTGTTGCATTTGTATGTTGCATAGCATAAACAAACAACAGAACAAAAAAAATTCCAAAAAATATTTTCACAAATAAACACCCTTATCTCGGACAGTCTGCCTTTTAGCTAGCCTGGTTTCAGGTTCTTTGTAAGCTAAGTAGCCACGCAGTCCGACAGAAGAGATAAAAGGCTATAAAAATAAAAAATAAAAAATAAAATAAAATGCATAAATAAATCCAATAAACAAAAATAATGTTGACAAAGTCGTATCATTCATATTGCATCATAAGTGGGAAAAACCAAGAGAAAAAATAAATGCATAAGGAAAGTATGCATACGCATCATTTTAATAAATCCCTCAAAAGTAGGTCTTAGAGGCGTTTTTTGGGAAAATTACTGGGCCAAATCCCCTATGGGGATTTCCAACTTGGTTCTTCACCCTTTTCTCTTCGTTTTGACATGCTGTGCGTCCAAATCGGACAACCCAGTCAAAAGTTATGCCACTTTGAACATCTACTGCCCTTCTGTACTAGTGCATGCATAAATACATTTATTCTAGGGAGCACTAGATATCCCTAAGACAATGGCGAAAGAGGCCCCGAGCACATTTATGACCTTCGCGACAAGGAAGGAATGAATGTACTAAGGTGCGATCGTGACCCCCATTATACTTGTCAAGTCTGTGATGGGAAAGGAACCATTACACCAAGGTGGGTAGGATACCCCACAAAGCATAAGCTTTAAGGAGGATACCTAAGCCATTGTCTTAAGGAATATCCATCTCATAAATCATTCATTTTTAACAATAAAAATCTTTTTGCATTTTAGAAAGCGGCTGGTATTCTTCATGCCCTCATCCGCATACAAAAAAACACAAAATCCCAAACACTATCATACGTCATGTTAGAAAATAAAACATGATAATGTTTAGGAAAAAACAAACACTTGCATACATGCATCCACCAAACTTCATCCTCATAACATGCATCTAATAATAGACAGTCGAAGATGTGAACATTCCTCAATACCATGAAAAGAGGATCAGGGCATTCGCATGCCATACACGGGAAGTCAAAAAAGGAAATACGTACAAATTTTACCCGCCTATGGGTTCATTTAAGCTTCTCCGCTTTTTATTCAAAAAAAATGTACTTCATTGCATTGAGGAATGTACACTGTCTGGATGAAATAAATAAAATTGTTTGTTTTCATCATCTCTTCAACCGTCTATAATTGCATTCATGCTCACTTTAATAATAATAAGATAATAAAAAGAAAGGATTAGTCGATGTGCTTTCCACGAATCGAAGTAGGATAAGAAGCAAATCTTTTGTCGTCAAAGTTATCTCCAACGGTTGATCTGCCTAAGAAGGATAATAAGTCTCAATCGTTGGTCATCTGAGTAAATAAGGAAGAAGGGGCAAGGATGCCATTACATTTTGTTCACGCCGCGAATCGAATAAGGTGGTACCGTGGAGATGCACAAAAACACCGCCCAT